>JAKUCV010004023.1:31505-88884 GCA_028386065.3 Turnera subulata | reverse complement strand
AAGAATAATTATACATCACATATCCAAATTGGCTCAAACCATGTAAAGATCAATTTAGTTTAATTGAATATATATATCCCGGGAATTAGTTGCTTCAGGCAACGTGAATCCTTCAAGGATTCTCGTGTATATGTCATGACTTATGGATCCACAGATGTAGGCTGTAACAGCATCCATTTGATGCATCTCTAATTCTTTTCACATTATGCCAGACTTACCAAAAATAATTGCATCCACCACAGGGGAGTATATCTATCTCCTCACAGTTAATACCAAGTCGTTTGGGTAAAATCTTGTGCGATAAGCCGTGCTTTGTATCTCTCTATTATAATTCTCTTTTCGCACAAATGCCCATTTTCAATCGACTGGTTCCACACCATTTGGTGTACGGACTACAGGTCCGGATAGTATCTTGCTTCACAACGGACTACAGGTCCGGAAAATATCTCGCTTCACAAGCGATTCTAACACAGCCTTAATCATGTTTCTCAATTTGGCCAATCATACTGCTCCTACATTCATCAATAGATGTAGGTTCATGATCCTCATTTTATTTCAAAATATTTAGCGCTATATAAAATAAATAAAAATAGTATTCCGTCGATGGTTATTTCACGTCGGTTCCATCTTATTTCTGACACTGTAGTTGAGATCTCATCATACTCATTTATTTCAGGTACCTGAGTTACTTTTGGAACTTTATCAATTTTGTCAGAAAAACCTCTTCTGGAGGATTTTCCTCTTCTTGAGGACTTTTAATATGAACCTTTACTGGAGGTCTTATTTTCTTACTGGGGCCACATTATCTCTTTGCTCCTTTTTCTCTATCGAAAATTTTGTTTTCTTTTGGAACCGAGTATATTCTATGCTTCTGGCATACTTTAGATTCATTTGCATATTATACTTGTTCTTCTGGAACATTAATTTGAACAGGAGTATTTGCAGCTGGTATATAAGATTTGGTCACTTTATGTGTCTGGCAATTGACAAAATATTTTGCAAATGAATCATCTTCTGAACTTCAGGTTCATACGAATTCATTTGAGGATCAAAACTAAGCATTGAATAACATTTCAATAATATCTTGATCCAGCTGCTTATTTTCTCCCGCTGATGTTGGGTAAACTCTTTCATCAAATTAACAATAAACAAATCTTCAATCACTAGTCAATGATTTAAGGAGATACATACCCAACATACACAACATATATTCCTAGTCTTCTTTAAGGACCAATTTTACTATACTGTGGTGGAGCATTATATACTGTACAACCAACGATTCGAAGGTGGGAGTTACTAGGTTCGTGACCATGAACCAATTAAATGGGGAGACCTTATGATAACTTATTGGCTTGATGCACGCAAGTGCTGCTGCATGTAAAAATACCAATTTCTCAAACAACAATATTTCATTAACAATGGTCCTGCAATCAATTGGAAATGTTCGCCCAGATCTTTTTGGGTTTATTGCCAATGATATACATTTTCCATTGAAGAAATATACTAGCATTATCTAGACATATAGTCTAATAACATAAGTAGGGATATGTACCCGCAAGTGGCTTAATCATTAAAATAAGTGTGCACAATGCCAAATTGCATCACACAATAGATCATCTAGTCGATGCATCATAAAAAATTACCTAGATGGTCAACACGGCAGATTTATCAGTCCGCGTACATGTCCCTGAATTATTCCCAAAATTGCTGGTGATTCTAGGCCAACCTCATCTTAGGAAGGCCAAACAATTAATTTTCGCAGCAAACTAACACATGAAAATTCATTGATTGTAAAAACTTCTGATTTTTCAATAAATAACCAAGAATAAATGTCGTGCATCATTATTGATCCGGGATGGCCTAACTGGTCATGCCAAACGAGATATCCAATAATCAACTTCTAGTTGATCTCAGCTTCAAGCTGTGCAAACTGTGTATTTAAACACTTAAAAATTGCTAGCTTCAGGCTAGTACATTTCGACTTCTGGCTGGATATGGTAAGTTTCAGTTACTCAATTGCTAGCTTCAGGCTGCAATATATGTGTCAGTTTTAGGCTTATTTCTACCATCATGTCGAAAAAGATCAGAATTATTGAGCAATAATTAAAGTAGTGGCAAACTTTTCCAAAAGCAAAACCTCGAAGATTGAAAATCTTTGGAGTTTACTGACAAATAATGCAAAGTTTTTAATTACCGAAAAATCTTCTGGATCTTTTCGGAGACAGAAAAAGGGTCCACATTTGAAAAACTGACACCTAGCTGTCTAATCTCAGACTATAAGAAGGGGAAGCGGTTGAGACAGGAAGATGCAGAAAACTCAACAAGACAGGAAAAATGCCTTCCTCAGCTACTATTTTCTTTGTTGAGGGTGCCTCTCTAGGAAGAAGGAATAGGTTAGCTTATAGCATGGTGAATGAGCAACAAGAGGAATTACCGAATGATCTGGCGAGAGTTCCTCATTTAGTATTTGTTGACGAACTTTATTCATCTAGGTTCTTTGTAACTCCTATAGAAGAAACATTCTTAGAGGACCAAAGCAATCTAAGGGCTTCCTTTTATGGCTCGGCTAACTCTATTATGTTTTTCATATCTGATAGACTGCAGGAATTTCAGCTAGAGCCTTCATGTCAAATTTTAAATCAAAGTAGATATTATCAGGTTTCCATGATGGCTCGGAGCGTCCCAAGGGTGACTGGGTTACCACCTACATGGCCTAAGGTTCGACTTCTACTATGGAATTGCAGGGGTGTAGCAAGAAGGTCCCAAGATTTTGTGCGTACCTTAAGGGATCTAAAGAATCAGTACAAGCCCAACATGGTACTGATTACTGAGACTTTGTGGCAAGCAGGAGAAAATCATGGTGTAATCCCACTTCGTTTTTCTGCAACGAATCTGTTTGAGATACCTGGAGAAAACAATATGGGTGGCATGTGGTTTTCCTAGAACGACAGTGTTAGGGTCAACATCAACAACGAGGCTCAAAGTTTTAGAGTCAATATTGTACCCAACAGATAAATAATTATTTCCTTATGTATGAGAACAATTCCTCTTTGTGAATATTCTCCAGTTATGGATCCATTACGCAATAATAATATGCATGTTTTCCCTTAACCTTGCCATTATAATCTCATTCACGGCCACAGGCGCAATTAATTATACTGTCTTATTTGCTTCAGGGAATAGAGCAGAGTCAATCTGACGGGATCCATAATAATTTCTTTTATTATTGTAAGTGGGAGTTTCTGTACTTTTCAAGAGTATTTGCTCTTTCAGAGCGTAAATATATGATCTTCTAGATCATAGTAAAGTATGCGTTCTTCAAGAACATATTCAAATTTATGCTCTTCTAGAGCGTATAAATCTTTTTCTCATTTTTGAGATTGTACATGTTATGTAAAATAGTTAACATCCACACATATAACTCTCCCCCTTGGATGTCAACTTTTATTGCCTCCAAGACAAATGCCTGAGCCGTTATTCTACAAACGATTACAATAACAGTAAAGTAAACATAATAAAATAGAATATAAAAAATAATAATTAAACAGAACATAAAACAAAAGCTTTCAATAAAAAAAAATGACTTGCGCCTTCAGGGTAAGCAAGAACAATATCCATCATCTGGTGGTCGTATAATATCCATCTTCTGGTGGGCATATTTTTCTTCAATTTTCCTCAAAGATCTACAGGATCTTTTAGCAGTAAGACATCCAGTCTTTGCTTTATATTCTCTTTTATTGCGTCTTCGAGATGATTTGCATTTAAATACATTCAATGCCCATAACAAATTTCTTTCGGAAATTTTAAGGGCTTCCAATATTTGTAACATTAACATAATTCCAAAATTAAGGAAATGAAAGACTTTAATAAAATAAATAATCATGGGCCTATTATTAATTAGCCCAATTAAATATAAATAAATACAAATTAAATGTGATGGGCCTTGTATGAGCCCAAGCAAAATATAAATAAAATTAAAGCAAAAAATTAAATGCAATGGGCCTTTTAATAGCCCAATCATAATTTAAATAAAAATATAAAATATGCTTACTCGATAAATCTTTCAGCAGTAATATATAGCATAATAATAAAGAATATATAACATATATAGAAAGAATGAAAGTAGTAATAAGAAAAGTTTTAGAAATAAATACCTTAATAAAGTAGAGACTCATGCTGATAACGTGTTATAAAATTGGGAGAGAAATTCACTTCTTGATGGAATGATACAAGCTTGATCAAGGTAATAATCTAACCTTGATGGAAGTAATACACCATTAATAGTAATAATACAACTTTGATAGTAATAGTAATAATGAAGATTAATAAAATGTAGATGAAGGGAGATGAGAGGAGAGGTGTATGTGTATGAAAATGAAGAGAGTAATCTTATGGTAGGATGTAAGTATATGAAAGTGAAGAAATGAAGGGGTATTTATATTTGGAAATGGGAGGATAAAAACAAATAAGTATGATTAATTTAAAAGGGTAAAATCAAAAGGATGTTAGGTAAAAGAAGATGATATTAGGATTATGACAAATAGAATTATGGAGGATAATTAACCAAAGAGATAATTCCAAGTAGGAGTTTGGTGGATAGATAAAATATTTACCAGAATTAAATTCGAATATGATAAAAATGAGTTTTACTGAATAGTAACAATGACATTCACCATAATTTATTTATAACAAAACTGTTTAACGCAATAAAGAAAAAGTAAATTCTCTGAGGTTCCATATTGTTCTTTTCTTTCCATCTCTCTCTGTTTTTTCACCCGCAAGTGAATTCTTCTGGTAGCAGCTTATCATAATTCTCACGTGAATTTCTGTCTCAGCTAACCTAACGTGCTTGAACTTTTCGTTGACTTGGCAGAAAGGGATTCTTCTAGCGGCTTAGACATAATTTTCTAAAGGTAGCGTAAAGAATGATATTTTCCGTGATACAATCAAGTTATCCAAGACAACTTTAGCATCAAGCTCAACCTTCGTTGAACGAAAACCCATATTCCTATTCCTTGTTACCACTGTGCTACAAGGCGCTGGCCAAAAAAAACCTCGAGTATCATAGAATTTCTGCTTCTTAATAAATTTTCTGGGCATGGTATTAGATTGCAATGCATGAGCTGGTGATCATAATAGTAACTCCCATTTTTCTTTTACCTAAACGAGGAGGACCCATCAATTAATCATCAAGGAGCAACGCCCTATCCAGCAGATACCTCCCGAGAAAAAAAAATTGGCAAAATGCAATACCCATAGTTAGGCACCTGAAATTTTCAACTGAAAGAGCTTGTTTGTTAAAAGCCCCTGATCCATTAATTGAGGTGTGAAATAATTAGGACGTCCCGTGAATTAAGCTAAAACGCAATGATGCTGCATTTAAAACCTGAACAAGAAGTTCGAGGGGGGGTGATCGAGATTGATGTGCTATAAGTTGAAGCATTGCTTTGTGTTTTTTACTTTTCTTTTCTTGTTCTTTGATGGATGTGTGAAGGAAACCCATAATTAGTTAGAAACTTAGAATCATGTTATGTTACTTTCCCTAATTTGAAGGGAAGATAGTGACAGTAGATAAGTTACAATCCCATGTGAACTTTGATCTAAATAGCAAACACACTTTGTCTGTTTTTGGTGGTGTGTTGTTATTATCAAATTGAGGCAACCCTCATCCTGAGTGAGATCCAGAATACCCAACAAGTGGTGCCTGCTATAAGGCTTAATCTTGTTTCCATACACACACTACTGAATTTCCATTATCTTCGTCTTCACAAGTTGCTACAATATCGTGTTGTGTGTCCAAATAAATGAAATAATAAGGTAGGTTTAGCTTTTCACTCGCGATGACTCGTTCCTTTTGGTTTGGAAGTCTTTTTTTTATAGAAGTCAAAACCACTCTCGGGTGAAAAAAAAATTGAAAAATTCAAGCCACTCACATGTACTCGCTCATCCAATTTGCAGCAACAATGTAAAGTTCTAGACAATATGCTTACTCTGGCTCAATGTTTCCAGCATATCCGAAGCTTGAAAACAATATGCTTTAGTTGCTCAAAACTAGTTAAATAGCATTTTTTCAGAGTAGAAGGGGAAGGCAGGAAAAGTTCTCCAGCCTACACTCTCGTAGCAAGAGAAGAAATTGCACATGCCACAACAGATAGTTCGGTGACGTGAGTTAGATGGGAATTTGGCGAGTCAGATTATATGAAGGATTGGAGATAGAAATCGAGGGTGCCATGCCCACAACAAGACCACCAAACTATGAGGGGAAGAAGAATTTTCAGTAGGAGAAGAAGACATAACATTGACTAAGGTTAAGGTTTAGACTCTACTACCATGTAATACTCTAATATATAGCGTGTGTTTGTATTATCGATATCACCAAGTATTTGTAAATATCATGTATTCTCAATGAGTCATAATAATCTTAACCCTAATTATAATTAAATGACATATATCCTATCAGTTTGAAATACTAATTATAAGGTGAATCTCAAGTAGGTAAAGCCAATAAAAAAAAAATGATGCATTTCATTCAATTAGTTTAGATTTAAATTTGGTAGGCAATCTTTGGATATCGATGTAAAACCTTTTATATGATTTTTATTATTTTTTTGTGCTAATTTTTTTTTGTTGCTAATGTGAGTTTTATTATTACGATTTGCAATGCTGATGCGTTCCCCTTCATTTTTTGCTATTATTGTTTTATAATAAAAATAACAATTCAAAAATTTTGATGAAAAAATGTAACATTTTGTGATTTGTTACATGTTCTAAAGAAATTCCTTGAGCTGAGGACATCTGAAAAATACTGCGTAAAGTTAAACATTTTGCAATCGGCATATAGTATACTTTATTATATCATGTATCCAATAATGAAATAGAAGAATTTCTTGCAACAATTTGAAATCAATTAATTGTATTTTTATATGTAGTTTGTTTATGTTTTTTTCGTAAACTCCCTTTCTAATTTTCTTCAGTCTTCAGTAAGCTTGATATATACTCCTGAGTGGTTTTGTTGGAAAGAAGTAGTGTTGCCTATAGTTCATACCAATACGTGTTTTATGAAGAATATTTTATTCATTATAGAAATGATTTTTTCCGAAGGAAAAAAAGCATCATTAGTGTTATTATTGTCCTTTCGATCCAATCTCCTCGTTATATTCTGGCATTAGACTATTTTATAAGAGAAATCATCTACTAAAACATCAATCGAGACCTTTGTTCACCAAGGATCGTACTTCAGGGAATTTCGTAGGCTCAATGGCTAACCTCATTAAGTGTAAGGCTATATTTGGCCGCATCAAAAGAACAATGAGAATCCCTTTTTGTCACGAGCAAATAAATCAGCAGGCAAGAGGATCTAAGACTTGTACAGTACTCGCCCCAAATCCAATGATGCTCTGCTTTTCACTTTGCAAACTCTTTGCTTGAGTTCATTGGATATCCCTACTCACTGTCACGTGATGACCTCAGGCTAGATCCTTAGATCACTTTTATTGCCTCCCATGTCTCCATCACATGCTCCACATTTACTTCTTTGTTTACCAACTTAGTTATAATAATGCTTTTACTCCTCCTTTTTAGCTAGCTACTTAGGTATCTTTTCCTTTTCAATTCTTTCTTTCCCTCTACAGCGCTTCTATAGGTTCCCTAAAGATCAGAGAGATGCTCTTCCCATGAGGCCATGACGTTTGTAACATTTACTCCTGTTGCATGTGGTAGCTTATATACCATTTATTCATTTATTTCCTTTTGAACATCTCATCTACCTATATACTCCATATTTATTTAACAACAGTAACCTGAATGTTGATAACTTACTAGTGTTACATTTTTTTTTTTTGAGTTACCCAGTCAGTATTTTCTAATTCTGACAATATTAAAACTAATCTGACCAGCTGACAAAAACAGTTCTCAAATGGGAGTTAGCCAATCTTCCAGTTGTGTGTCTTTCAATAACCAGCTCATCAGTTTCGCTCCTGTCATCTTGTGGCATCTAAGTAACCAAAGTTTTTGTCTCATTTGCACCTAAATAATGCATGAACTATACACTTGATAAATAACCCATCACCATACCCGCTTTAAGATATGCAAATCTGGTGTTAAGGACATGTGGGTCAGCAAAAAGTTTCTATCTAAGTTTAACCTAATTAGGTTTGATTGAAAAGAAAACATATACTTAGCATGGTGATGAAGAATTCAGTATCTCTTAAATAGGATCAGAGATCTGATTCCTGCCTTAAAGACATAATGAAACATTGAGAAGGCTGTTCAAATAATACGTGATTTAGATTAATTGATTCAGTAAAAGTTGAACAGAAAACTAGAGTTGAGAGAAAAAAAAAAAAAATCAGCAACTGGGTTAGCTTTGTAAAAAGATCAAAGGCGAGAATGGTCCACCTACAGTGTTATTATGCTTTGGTGAGAGGTGAAACTGTAGTTTTTTTTGGCATATCTATATGCCCATGTACTGTACTTACGATTACCACAAGAGGAGGAGCATTTTCCAATTTCCTTCCTTCCTTCCGGCACAAAATCAGCCAAGATTTTAAATTATGCGAGTTTTAGAATAAACGGTAAAAGGGTGTTAGGGTGCATGGAAAAAAGGGAAAGTTGATTCCAATATATGGGAATTCACTGCTAAAATCTGCAAAGTTTCATATCCATCGCCAGATGGTGCCGTATCCAAAACGCAGATTGCAAACAATTTATTTGACAACAGTCAGTAGTTAGAGAGAGGAGGCCAATGATATAAACATATCATATGACCCAAAAATTAATACGACTAAAGAAGAGGAAAGAAATTCAGGTATATATGTTTCATCTGAATATTACTAATAAGAGAGTAATGCAGATAAGACATGTCATATTTTTGTTGGGGGTATTCCTGAAGCCAGGCAGGTCTGACAGTCTGATGAACTCCCCATGTGTGGGCACATGAGCTGCAAATTTGGAGCATTCTAATCATTCCACCATAATTCTCTCTACCTTAGTATTAAGTTAATTGTTACTCTTTTTTTAAAAATCCCTCCCAATGTAACTACTACTACCCCGCAATTCAATTCTAAAAACATATTATTAGGCTAGGGCAGTTCATTACGACAAGAGAAAAAAAAGGGAATAAAGAAGAATAATTTAATTATTCTGAAGAAAGACGTACTACCAAAAAGAATAGATGAAGTACCATAAAAGTAAACCCCTCCCTCCCCCTCCCCCCTTTTCAGACAGTTTCTTCTTTCTCTCTTCTTTCCTTAATAAATTTCTTTTATTTTTTCCCCCTTTTGCCCTGTCTCTCTCTTATATTCCTTAGACAAAAAAAAAAGCCCAAAAAACACAGAATGAATCTTAGCAAAATACTCTTGAAAATTCATTTATCTTCATTTTCTTTTACCTCAAAAGAAAAAGAAGAAGAAGAAGGAAAAAAAAAATCTTGAAAATTCTCCCAAGATTTCCCACCCTCCCTTTCTCCCCCAAACATTTAAAATATAAATACTCTCCCCTCCTACCTCTCTAGTCCTTACTAAATACTCCTCCATAGTCCCAACCAGACAACCCCAACAACCATACCACCACCTCACCATTTCTGCCGCCAAAACCACCACCACCACCACCACCACCACGGCCCACCCAATCTCCGCCATTACCAATGCCAAAACTCTAGTCTAAAACCCAAAACAGTCAAAGGAACCCAAGCCAAGCCCCAACCACCATGTCTTCTCTCAAACGTTCTTCCTCATTGTCACCCATCCACTCGTCACCCGCCGGTGCCGCCAGCCCCAACGGCGGCGACATTAAACACCGGGTGATAACGTGCCTCAACAAGCTCTCGGACCGGGACACGCTCGCTGTGGCCGCCACGGAGCTGGAGTCCATAGCCAAGTCTCTCACCCACGACACCTTCTCCCCTTTCCTCCACTGCCTCCACAACACCGACTCCTCCTCCAAGTCCCCCGTCCGCCGCCACTGCGTCAACCTCCTCGCCCTCATCTCCCGCTCCCACGGAAACCTCCTCTCCCCCCACCTCCCCAAGATCCTCTCCACCGTCTCCCGCCGCCTCCGCGACCCCGACTCCTCCGTCCGCTCCGCCTGCGTCGACGCCTCCTCCGCCATCTCCTCCCACATCACCAAGCCCCCCTTCTCCGCCGTCTCCAAGCCGTTCGTCGAGATCCTCACGGTGGAGCAGGACGCCAACGCGCAGATCGGGGCGGCACTGTGCCTGGCCGCGGCGATCGAGGCGGCGCCGGAGCCGGAGCCGGAGCAGCTCAGGAAGCTGTTGCCGAGGCTGGGCAAGCTGGCGAAGGCGGAGGGTTTTAAGGCCAGGGCGGCGGTGCTGGCGGTGGTGGGGAGCATAGTCGGAGTTGGTGGGGCCAGGGGGAAAGGGGTCTTGGACTGGTTGGTGCCGTGCTTGGTAGAGTTCTTGAGCTGCGAGGATTGGGCGGCGAGGAAGGCCGCCGCGGAGGCGTTAGGGAAAGTGGCGGAGAAGGAGAAGATGATCGCCAGGGAATATAAAGTTACGTGCTTGACTGCTCTGGAAAGCAGAAGGTTTGATAAAGTAAGTCGTTTTCTCTTTTTTTTTTTTTTGAGATTTGTCGTGTCTTTTTGTTTGGTAGCTGAGGAAATTAGAAACTCTTTCTTCCTCTACTTTCCCTTATTAATTGATTATAATGTGATTTGATTTGTTATTAAAATAGGTGAAGGTGGTACGAGAGACGATGAATCGGGCGCTGGAGTTATGGAAGGAGGTCCCTGGCGTTTCTGATGACCTTTCAGTTTCAGTTTCCTCTCAATCCAGATCTTCTTCAACAGGTAATGTATATATATGTATAGTTGTTTGTCTTTTGTTCTGTTGGTCTTACAATGATCTAGATGAAAAAAGGCTGTTAGTTACTATTTTGTCTTGATATAGTGGACCAAACTATTCAATAATAATTCATCAGAGAGAAAGCCGTTGGTTTTTGCAATTTAAGCGTATTGTTTGCTTAGACCATCTCCAGTGTGGGCTTCATGAGAGGGCTCTATTTGCCATATCAGCAATTTAGAGTCTGTCTCGCCACTGGAGGAAAAGGAGAGGCTCTATGAATAGAAGAGACCGTCTCCAAAAATAGAGACCGGGAGAGCCCGCCTCTATCTACTTCTTCTATTATTATATTATTTAATTTGTATATAATAAAAATTATATTTGTAAGATTAATAATATAATATACATATGGGTCCTCAATAGAGCCTCCGAATAGAGCCTGTATGATTGGACGATATTAGAGGCTCTAAATGTAAGTGAAGGCTCTGTCTGATGTGGCGTTGATGTGGCGCTGATATGGCAATAATAGAGCCTCCCGATAGAGCCTGCCACTGGAGATGGTCTTATAATATGAATGAATTGTAAGATCGTCTTGTAAGATCGTCTTGCATTTCCCCTTATAATAGTAGGACTTTGAATCCTAAGAAGAAGTGAAACTGGAGCAACAGTGGCAGTATGATATGTATATAATTATGTTTGTTTTGGTGATGGGACCAGATAATACTGTTGGTAACGGTGGGTTCTGCCCTTCTACCCCCAAAGAGGTCGGTTTCAAGACACCCACACCAAAGAAAACAGCCCCTGCAAGCAGGTCCCCTCCATCTGAGGCTTCGTTGGTGACCACAGGCAGGAAACAAAGCCCTGAAAACAATTCAAAGAGAGCAATATTTCGGAAGGTGGACCACAGGAAACCCTCTGCATGGAGAATTGAAGTATCCGTGCCAACAGATACGGTCTGTGGAGGTGATAGTGAAAGGCTTAATTCCGGAGTTGTGGAACCAAGAGACGCTGATAACGATGGGAATCCTAAGCTGGAAACAAAATCTGCACCATCCAACGGTATCCGCAGTGATCATAAACTTCACAAATTTGGTGGTACAAGATTTGGGTCAAGGGTGGTTCCGTATGATGATGACTATGAGGACTGTTATGTCAAAGATGTTGAAGTAAGCAGTCCTGGTGAAGAGTTGTATGAAAGTCAAAAGGATGGGGAGGATCTGTCTTTGATCCGTGAACAACTTATTCAGATTGAAAACCAGCAATCGGATCTTTTAAACCTACTTCAGGTACATAAGTTGACATTTTTCGTTTTCCTCATCTCATCATCTCAGGACACTTTTATATCCATGCCAGTCATGTTTTTTGTTCCTCTGCAAATTTGTCATTATTCTATTCTTTATGTTTTTACCGTATTTGGTCTGTTACCGTCCCACCCAGTGTCTGAGTTCAGGGTCGGAAAATTAATTTATTTACTCCCCTTTTCATCGCTAGTATTGATACAAGGCATGTGCCAAAATTCTACATTCATTTCACCTTCTTTTTAATTGAATTCTGTCTTCTTAAGAAATCAGTTGCTGATTTCGATCATCCCATTTTATTCTTGATTGTAGAGATTCATGGGGAGCTCCCAGAGTGGGATAAACTCCCTGGAGTCACGTGTTCATGGGCTGGAGATGGCACTGGATGAAATTTCGTACGACTTAGCATTATCTAGTGGAAGGATCCCTAACATTGATTCTGCAGAGAACACATGTTGCAAACTTCCTGGTACAGAATTCTTGAGTCCAAAGTTTTGGAGGAAAACGGATGCTAACTTTCCTACTTCAAGATTGTCTTCTTCTGGGCACATACAGTCTCTGCATTCTACCCGTTACTTTCCTGATTTGGCCACTGGCGAAATACACAACCCTGATGGCCAAAGATTTCAGCATCAGAACAACAATGCGTTTGCCACGAACCCATTAGCTGGTGGTTGCAGTTTGGCAAGGGGAAAAACAGGTTTCTACGCAAGTCAAATCTCAAATAACATCATCTGAGATGACTGCAATGTCTGCAATGCCATATAAGGTAATTGTCTGTGTTTTCAGCATGTTTTACTATATTTTTGCTAATCAGTATTAGCTTTGTACCTTCTTTCTGTGACTCTGTTTGGTCTGCAACTAGTCTTTTTGTATTATCTTTAGAAGAATTGCATTTACAGTTTGCTGGTATCTGTGATTTTGTTTTGGTAGATTTCCTTTCAACAGGAAATTATGGATTAAATTGTTGGTGAACTAGCCTGATATTGTCTTTGATGCTTGTGTTTAACACTCTCTCTTTGCATTCTGTAGATTTTATAACCTTGATATCAGTGTGATTTCCTGTTGATGACCATCTAGACCATGTATTGCAATTTCTGGGCTTGGTCTAAAGTCAATAGGAGTAAATCCTGAATGAATGAAATCTATTGATGTGAACCATGTAGAAGTTGGAATCTGTTGCCCGCTGTTTCACTTTATTGATTTGTTTTATAAGTTGTTGTAACTCTCTTACCTGGCCCCGTTCATTTCAGTAGAGCCAGTTTTGGCTGTCAAAATCCCATCCCATGCCATGCACAATTATATAATTTGTATCATTCTGGTGTACAAAATAAGGAAATGAATGTAAACCTTACAAGTAGTGGAACATTCACAATAATTGTAGGTTGGTTCATGGATTTAGATGTCATTTGAATGCTATGCCTAGTGTTGTCTCTGGTTTTCCACGTCAACTTCATGATATTATCGTTGTGTTCCAGGTTGCTTGCTCTGATAAAATGCGAGTGATTTAAAAGCAGTTCTAGCTGAAATCCGAGAGCTCTGCTTATCGAAATTAAGACATGAGGATAAATAGAGTAGCAGGTCTGCCAGAAGTGCTTGAAGGAAATATTTCTGAATTACAGTGGCCTCCTTGCTGATTATAGAGGACTGTTGGGTTATTTTATCTATCAACTTCTTCAATTTGCTTGCAGTACCAAAGCAGGTCTGCTGCACATACAATTCTGATGTTAAACAATGTCACTATTGCTGACCGAAATGTGTCATTCTGTAAATAGGCAAGTGTTTACTCCATCTTATGGGCTTGTTATACTTCCTATTGATATCTGGCGAATAAAGAGTCAGTTTGTTGTGTATGACATCTTGTTCCTAAAACTGTGCTATTGCTTCCTATGCACTGGGGCAGCCATATGGCTTTTTGAAGGAGCATAATCGTCACATTTGCCCATTTGCTGGAAGAGTTAAAAATATGGCCAGATCGTGAACTTTTTCTCCGCAATTTCAAAGTGACAGTGACCCGTTGCACATCAATTATAGCTAGCAGTGTCATGCCAGGCCGATACTACACTTACGGTAAGCCTGTTTGTGTTCTATACTGTGGAACTAACCCGCAGCAATTTTACTTTGAAGGAAGGGAAGGTAAATTCTTGTCTCGCTGGGTTTCATCCTACTTCTGGCTTCGACTCTGTTTTGGCTTGGAATGGGAGGAACGAAACATGTTATGGCTGACGGTTTATCCAAACTACATTGAAGGTCTCTGGGGAAAATATGTTTTCACAATGTTCTTGTATATGGACTCTATAGAAGTTAAGAATTTTAATTCTTAGCTTCGTTCAATTCTCTAAACTAATGCCGGAAAGTTTAAATCATTCTTCGGTTAATGGGTTTAAGACGAATTTGATTGCAGGCTTTACAGTTCCGGTTTTGCGAAGGAGTGCCCATGATATTATTCCCATGATATTATTTATGGAGCACAAAATACTAGAATCAAGATTATTAATTTTCTTTTTCCTTTTAGACAATTTTATCCTTTTATCCACCTTTTAAAAATTTTAAATTTTACCACCCTAAATTCTAAAATCTTAAACCCTAAACTTTAAACTCTAAAATCCTAAACCCTAAAATTTTAAACCCTAAATTATACGTTTAGCTGAAAATCTCACAAAAATGTAAAGGCATAATTAGCAAGTTTAATTATAATTAACTCAAATATCTAATCACTTGCGTTGGTGGTTGTTTTTTTAGGTGGGAAATGGAGTGGATTTGTAAAATAAAGTGCAAATGCATATTTTTTTTAAATGACCCTTTCTTCTGTTTCTTATGGAAGCCTCTCTCCATAGCTGTAGTGTCTAATTAATGAGAAAGGAAAAATGTCTAGCTAGGTTAGAGGAATTTGTAAGCTTCTCCTCAAGGGTACCGTTCAAAAAAAAGCTTCTCCTCAAGGGCGACTCCTCACTGTTACCCAGTAAGAGAAATTTGTTATATTTTGACTTGGTTCTTGAAAGAGGACAAACAAGCGTTCACTCCTTAGCTACTTTTGGGTCTTTAATCTTCTGGAATGACCTTATCTATGGGATAAGGGTAGAAAGAGATAAATAGTGTGCATGATTCGATCACCGGGAGGAAGACACCTAAAAACAACAACCCCTTTGTGACAAAGTCTTAAAAAATGGAGGGATGTGTTAATGGGCTAGATGTATGAAGTCTTTAAATCAGCCCAATGAAGATTTAAAAGAAGACAATGTGAGAAGTGAGACCGTGGGAATAAAAGATAACGAGCCCATCAGATTGAAAAAAAAAGTAAAAACACTAACGGACTCATAAAAAAGTATTGCTTTATCAAAAACCAAAGATTTGGCCCTATAAATCAATTGTGGCCTATTTGGTTTAAGAAACTCATGTATCACCAATAAAGATGCGATCTAAATAAATAATTATGGTTTTTGAAATTTATTTATTTATTTACGGTCCACAGCAGCCAACTAAGAGTAAAACTGTTTTAATCTTCAATATTAGTCCTCATGTAATCTTTGATCTCTGCCAAAAACCAAATTTCGTTACCTCTGAAAAGAATGGAACACACAGAGTTAGAGAAGAAGATGGAGCTTCAACTTCCTAATCATCAAAAAGAACAAAAGGGGAGCGGCCAACAATACACATTCACAAAGTCACACACAACCAGAAATCGAATATGACTTGTCCTTTAATAAAGCACATGCCACATGCTTGTTTGTGATAAATAACTGATAACCTGAAAGGCAATGTTTTCCTTTTCAACATAAAAGAAAATGATTTAAACCAAGGCAAAACAGAAGCAACCTCCCTTTTGCCAGCAATTTTCCTGTTTGGACCCCAACCCCACTATTTAACAAGTAATCGACACCCATAATTGAAAGCTGGTAGCATGTAATTAAGAATTCTTCTATATTCTATAATTATACTTATTGTATTGTTTTGCATTTGATGTTTGATTTCACACCTAGCCCATGTGGGTGCGGAATAATAATTTTCACAGATGCCTTATAATTCTTGTGCGATACATACATACAATTCATTGCATGATAAAATTCAATCTTCAACAATTTGCTCTCTATATGATACATGCTAGATGAGGTTCCTTATCATTTGCTTTCTCTCTTTTTTTGGCGTGGGACATATTCTGATCAATCGCTGCAGTTCAGGGGTTGATTTCTTATCTTTGTTAAAAGATTATTATTACTAGAAACAAGTGCTTTAAAAATTGGGAAAATTTGTTTACCCAGCTTACTACATTTTTCGGGCAAAACAAGATCACAAAGCGCGTTCGTTCCGGTTTATTTACTAAGAGTCAAACTCCCTATTAAGCGCGTTTGCATCACATGTGTTTATTTGTGACCGAAAAAAGCCCATCAAACGAAAGGTGCCCTCCAAGCAAATTCAGCTACACAATCAACATTTTTTTCACAAAAAAAAAAAAAACACACAATCAACACCACCGGGTATGGGATTAACCAAAAAAAAAAAAACAAAATTAATCAAATCCAACATAGAATATGAATATCCCTCAATGGAGCTCAAATTTTTAATAAACCCGCAAGTTAAGCCTGCAATAGCAATTGCAAAAGCTAGCAAATTTCTAATTCTAGCTAAGCATAGCAATGTGGTACTTTAGAAACAAGAAAGAATCAAAACATTAAAAACCAGAAAGGTGTCAGCTTCACTCGCTGTAATGACTGTAAAATCCAAGTCCACCTCATTTCATCATTCTCTCCATTACTGCCATACTTGTCCCCAACTTAAAAACTTGAAAGAAAATATTCCTCCTCCCTCCCTACTAAGTACTACAGTATTTTCTCACCCTCTTTTCCATTATTATCATTTCCTTTCCTCACACAAAAAACACACAGAGCAAGCCACCGTTGACAGTTGACGCCTCCCATTGGTCCATTTCTGCGTCTTTCTGCTTCCTTTCCTTTTTCTCTCTCCGAAACCAACTAAAAAAGGAAGACCCTAAACCCACACACCCCGGCCTGTAAGAACACCAGTAGTGCTGTCGGTTCCAGATCTAGAAACAAACACATAACGTAACCCTTGTCCACACGCTAAACTCGCTTAATCCCAAGATCCAAAGTTCCATTCTTTTTCAGTTCTTTGTTTTGTTTAGAATAGGAGAAGAACAAAAAAAACAAAATGGATTCTTCGGAGCAACGCCGCAAGAGGAAGAGATTTAACAAACTGCATGCGGGTTTGTTTCGTTTAAGGTCTTTGACTATGCTCTTGCCTTTCCTTATCGTTCTCTTCATCGTCACCTCGCATTGGTCGGCTCTCCGGGAGCGCTCGTTCCACCCGGTGCTCAAGGTGCCCAATCTGTCATTCTTGCCTTCTGGCCTGCAGGCTCTTGGTTCCTATGACGCTGGATCTTCGGCTTTGGTGGTGGAAGATAGGATCTTGTTCCCTGACCATTTGTTGGTGATTGTGTCAAGTAGACTCCACCCGAGTGAGAGCTTGGAGTGTGTTTATTATAGTCATCCTGCCGCTGGTGGTGAGCTCCAACAAGTGGTGCTAAAGCCGGCCATTTCGGTTGATGAGTTCAACGGGGGCAAGTCGATTGTGAGGTGCCTGCTTCCGCCTGTGGATTACTCAGCCACCGTGAATTTGCGGCGGAGCGGTGACGGTGTGGTGGATGGTGAGTGGCTGTTGATGAATAATCACACCCGGGCGGTTGCTACTTGGGATAGGCTGGTGTATGAGGCGATTCTCGATTGGAACAGTACCGTCGTTTTGTTTGCGAAAGGGTTGAATCTTCGGCCGCATGTGGAATCCGATAAATCCCATTTCAGGTGTCATTTTGGTTTGAGCAATTTTGATAAGGATGAAGGGTTTGTGTTCACCACCGAAGCAACTTCAGCCGCACAAGAAGTCATTAGGTGTTTGTTGCCGAGGAGTATTTGGAATAATCCAGAGAAGGCGCAGGGGATTCGAGTTACTGTTAGCCATTTTGATGGAACCCAAGGTGGCGTTGATGCTCTTCCTCTGCCATCTGTGGCTAAAGTTTATAGCACAAATTCCTACCAGCAGCGCAGGGAAAAGTATGAACTTTGTGCTTGTACCATGATGTGGAATCAAGCTTCCTTTTTGCGGGAGTGGATTATGTACCATGGGTGGCTTGGTGTCCAGCGCTGGTTTATCTATGACAACAACAGCGACGATGGGTTGAAAGAAGTGGTTGATGAGCTTAATGCCGAGAATTACAATGTTAGTAGGCATGCTTGGCCATGGATTAAAACCCAAGAAGCAGGGTTTTCACATTGTGCTTTACGGGCACGGCACGAGTGCAAGTGGGTTGGATTCTTTGATGTGGACGAGTTCTTCTACTTCCCTCAACACCAGGGCCAAGCCATAGCGGGTCCAAACTCGCTACGTGCCCTCGTTGCAAACTACACAGATTCACCTACCTATGCAGAGATAAGAACCACTTGCCACAGCTTTGGCCCTTCAGGATTGACCACAGCTCCATCACAGGGGGTAACTGCAGGGTACACTTGCCGCCTTCATGCTCCAGAGCGGCACAAATCAATAGTCAGGCCAGACCTCCTCCATACAAGTCTTCTCAATGTAGTGCATCACTTTAGGCTGCGAGAGGGGTACAGGTACTTGAATGTGCCTGAGAGCACTGCTTTGGTGAACCATTACAAGTACCAAGTATGGGACACCTTCAAAGCCAAGTTCTTTAGAAGGGTTTCTACCTATGTTGCTAACTGGCAAGATGACCAGAACAAGGGATCAAAGGACAGAGCACCTGGTCTGGGAACTGTTGCCATTGAGCCTCAGGATTGGAGGCTACGGTTCTGTGAGGTATGGGACACTGGCCTTAAAGACTTTGTTCTGGCCAATTTTGCTGAAACGGCAACTGGGTATCTTCCCTGGGAGAGGTCTGCACTTTTGTAACAAACACACCCACATTTCGATCCGAGGGCGTCTTACACAGCAGGGCGGCCATGTAAAACAGGATAGTTACACAATTACCAATTCTTTTAACTTTTTTTTTTTTCTTTCCACTTGAATTTTTTTCCCCCCTCAGTCTTAGACAAACAAATTACACAGCTCTTATACGGTTGTAAAGTTGCCAAAATATTGAATTGAAATGATTCTTTTATTTCGTTTTTGTTCGTTGGATGCTCTATACCTTCCTTCCCTTTTTGCATGTTCTTCGGTTAAGTTGCAATTCCTAGAAGCGTCCATGCGCATATCAATTTCAATTCCATTTTTGGAGGCGATGATGTATCCAAATTTCAATCCCACTAGTCCTCCCAACGGGCTGTGCCTAATTGTCCGGTCAACCACCTATCATGCTCATAGATTCTCCAAGTGGCGCTGATTGGGCACAAAATCAGAGCCACCAGTACCGGGCGATGCTTTCCAATCCACCCTTACAAATCATTGGTCCTTGTAAAAAGCATGTCGACAATTGAGTGCATTACACGTCGCGCTAGTCAAATTAGCTTTACCCGGAAGGTGCTACTAAGAGCCAGAATGGCGTAAACTTGGATCTGGAAATGGAATCATCAATTTTAAAGGCAAAGTGGTTTACACGTCACGGCTCATACTTTTTTTTTTATCTTGTTATGAGATTGATCAATAAAACATATTGGGTTTAGGGCGAAAGCGGCCATACGCTAGCTAGTACGAGCAATCATAAAGATCCCTTTATACATTGGCAAATGGCATGGGGTGTGTAACCTTCGCTGACTCGCTGCACAGCAAAAAAAAAAAAAGAAAAGAAAAAGAACAACAATAAAATCAGGAGTGAAATTTCAGTCGCTCGTCCATAGGCTTTACTATTAGACTAGTCAACCAGCTGCCTTGATAGTTTTAGGGCCTAGTTTTAAGAAAACAGCGGCTGGGAACCTGAAAATGGAAACATAAAGCCTTTTAAGTAAAGTGGGATTTCGCAAGAATAATAAGGTTAATTCGCGCAACAAGCTGGATTTCTGAAACGGTCATAAAAAGCCAAATATGCCAGCACTAAATAATAAAAATTATCCACAAAACATTTAGTATTGCAACTTGTTACATATAAGGGAAGGGACACAGTGACATAAGAACAGCCTAATAGGCCAGCACTTTCCAGCGGTTGCTTTTAAACAACTTCGGCACTAAATTTCCCGATGTTTGATCATCATAGCAGAATAATACAGAAATTTGGCATATTGTGTGCCTTATACCGGAAGAAAAGAGGTCAATGTCTCTAGCGTGGCATCTCCAGAAACAATCACACATGGGACACAGGAGTTTGGTTACTTGTTTTGGCTACTTTTAGTTAGTCTGTCTCACCTCGTCACCTTGTACTTTTAAGTTCATAATCTTTTGACTCTTAGCTTAAGCGCACACAAAGCATCGTCAACTTTGTGGATAGATTCCCGAAAATATACCTGCAATGGTATATATCACAAAGGACTTAATAATTGATCATACATTTCTAATGTCTAGAGTATAACTTTGATCCTGAATGGCTCTCTAAGCCAAAAGGAGGAGAATAATCCAGCCAAGCACAGTTGCACTGTGTTGCAAACCATTTCTAAGACATCGAACTACAGGTAAACGTCCTCTCAACCCTGCCCACTCTCCTTTCATCCCTTAGATTCTTCCTACTGAAACATACAAATGGCCCTGAACTGACAGCTACCAAGTAAAAAAATTTTTTGATCATAAACTTTATCCAACTCTATTAACAACATAGCAATCTGCTGATTCTACTCTACTTCAAGAACGCTTGCTGAGGCATCAAACATGTTACCAAACCGGTTGAGGGTTGTCCAAATATTATCTCAAAGCAGTAACTTAAATGTTCATTATCTCAAAATGCTGCTAACTGAAATGAGAGTTTACCTTGAATGAAGGATACAACAAATTTAGGCACCTGAAAGCCCATAACACTTCTATCTGTTTTGCTCTAGATCCTCTCCTCCACTGCCAATGGAATGTTGACAATGCATCTAGACAGTGTAGCATCCAGTTTCTCTCCAATAAATGTAATCCATGCCTGCAAATGTGAAAAATGGAAAATGAAATACAAATTACTTTTGATTCTAAAGTAAATAGTTAAGATGCAAAGAAAATAGATTCACACAGAACCACATTAATATTAGCACCTGGTCAGAAGTTGTAAAACCCCTAACTGTGTCTCCACCAATTATTGCAATTCCTTTATCTCCAAGCGGCTGCAAGATCACCGCCTGGAAAATTGAAACAATTTATAAGAAATATTTCCAAAGAAGGGGAAGAAAGATCTGCTTCAGCAGATCCCTTTCCAACGTGGAATATTCAAATATTCAGTTTATGTCAATCAGAAAAGAAAATATTAAGCAACATATAATATTATAAAACACAACATCAGGAGTCTGTCAATGAAGGATATGTTAGCTTCTCTGGAGAGACATCAAGGACAGGTTAATTTCTTAAAAGATGACAATTTTTATCTTCAGTTTGATGGTGATGCAAATGTTCACCCACCAAGCAGGGGGCACAAATGATAGTAGCCTTTTATCCCTCTTTTGAGCATCACAGTTGTTCAAGTCAAGGAGTATCCAAAACAACATCTTGAACACCTGAAAATGACCTCCTGTCCTAATACCTAGCCATTCATTGAACTGGACGAAAAGTATTATGAACTTATTTTACAAGGATAAATGAGAAACTAGTGCTACAACCATCCAAGAATCAGTAGTAGAGAAAGAAATGGCTGAAGTAGAAAAGTAAATACACAATATCCTAGTGCCGAAGAGCTTTTCAGCAATCCACAAGGACAGATTAGATGACCCATGCAAAGGATTTTTTCAGCAGAGGTTTTGTCAAGCATGGAAAAGTGTATCATAAGGCTTTCAGAGATAATCATGTCACTTGCCGATAAACATATAAATATAAAGCAACTGTCTCATACTCGGTGCAAGTTTCTTTCTTCTCAAACATTTAAAGTAGAGAAATTTAAAAGAAAAAAAACAAAGAAAAATTCAAGTCCCAGTCACACCCTTTGAACCAAAAAGGAAACTTATTAAACAAATAGAGAAAACATATGAATTTGTGATTGCCAGTGCACATGTCTATATAGAGCAATTCTAGCAGAGAAAATAAAAAATGTTTATATCAGTTGCCAAGCTGTTTATAACGTCAGGATTGACATTTCAATACAGTTATTTCAGTTCAAGACTCTATCATCACCTCCAGTAAATATGAACTTCAGATAATTAATGATCCTTGAAAAAGAAAAAGATTATTTCTCTTACAACTCTGTAAGTGAATTATAGTAATAAAAATTGCAGATAAAGAAAGTTAAAATATGTCCACTTGAGCAAATATAAGCATGAGCACCTGCGTGTTTGAGGGCAAAAATGGCAGCTCAGATCTCCCAGGATAAAGAGATAGGTTGGCCAGGTAACTCTCTGCAATAACATTTGTGCTTACTAAATTCTTTTCAGGAAGTTGGTAATGACAAAGCAAAAGAGTTCAGAACGCCAACCAAGCAAACAATTCTAGCAACTACTTACGAGCTCCAGATTTCATGACAGCTTGATACAGTGACCCTTGCATCAATTTGGTGGCATCAACACTTAGTGCTTCATTATTGAGAGATTCAGCTGCCACACCGATTTGTAAAATACAGCTACAATCATAAACAACAACAAGAGACCGGCAGCATGTAGCTGCTGATAGAGATTCCCACGCCCTAAAAGTACAGCAAAAGCAATGTTATCATTGACGAGTACCTTTTTCATCCCCTGACCTCCATCCAATGAGAAGTGAATAAAGGCCAATTACTTAGTATAAGATACTGTGTGGTACGATAGACGATCATGACTTTCAGGTCATTTTTTAACTTATGACTCCAAAAATATAGTTAGTTGGGATGGGAAAAACCCTTCACCAACTCCAAAAAGCTAAAGATAGTAATAAGCTTGACTAACTAGGAAAACATTTCATTTAGGACCCGAAATAAAATAAGAAATTAGTTTATACAACTAACTTTGACTTCTGATTTCGGCTTTGAATACTTAAACTCCCAGGTATAAAGAATTAGCTTCTATGTGCCAACAATGACCTAAGTCTGGAAGTAAATTTTAAGTCATGCCAAATGGATTGTAAATCATATTTTATTCTTTCCTCTTCTCTGGCATCCTAACACTATAGTTTCTTAGCCAGTAGCCATACCCCAACAATCTGGGATGCCATTACCATTAGGAGTAGAAGTTTTGAGTAGTGAGACAATGAAGGGAAGCCTAAAGGAAAAGCCACCAACATAGTTGAAACATGGCCATGGATACGGTGACTATCTCTGCTTGACTAACAAACTTCCAACCCAAAGTTTTCCACTAAATTCAAGTCGAGAAAATAGTTGTTCAAACTTAATTTCAGAATTTCAATGGGGGTATCGGATTTAATAATTTGATAATGTCTTATGGGAAGCGAGACAGCAGAGGAAAGCAAGCATTACCACAGTAACTCAGAATCTACATCGTCAGGTAGTTGGGAAGAGATAACTCGGCATTCCACACCTTCAGGATTTACCTAACAGCAATAGTTTTGTTTAAAAAAAAAAAACAAAAGGAAAGAGAAAAATCACACTTCGTGTGCAAAATCAAGCAACTATTAGTGTGCAAACACAGTACAAAGAGAGAAAGCAAATTGCAAGAAGAGCACCTACCTTGGATATGTACTTGGGGCGGATGGTCAGCCATACAAGACCAGCTAATATGTTCGTCACAGCCAATCCAAGTGTCAATAAATCAGCTCTCGACTGTGAACTGCCAAAAGTTCTTTTGTTTTAATAAGATAAAAATAACAATAACAGAAAAGAATATAAAAAAAGGGAAGTAGAAAATCAGAAGTAAATGAAGTAGACGAAGAAGTAGCGAACCTACTGGCATCGGCAACTGGAGCGATACCGGAAACGGCGCGATTAACGAGCACGGCTAACAGAGAGGCTCCGCCGATGAATATCGGCAAGCTCCGAACGGTGTCGTCGTTGTTGGAAACCCAGTCGGCTACCCAATCTCTCCTGGGCTTGGGCCCTCTATAACCACCACCGCCACTGACACCATTTCTCTGAAAACAAGAGGAAAATGGTACAAAGACTTCAAGGACTGCAGTAGCGAGTAAATAACAGAGCGTAAGAGAAGGCGAGAAGTTAGGTTACAGTTGGATTCGTTGAAGAAGCTCTAGTGAAGCAGCAGCGGAAATTGGAGGGAGAGCGATAGAGTGAGCGTGGGCTCTCGGGGTTCCATGGAACTACGGGGTGGAGGATAGTTCCCGCTCTCATTGATTGGAGCATAAAGAAATATCAGAGGAGAGGAGGATTTTGTACGCTTCATCATTTTTTTTTTCGAAAGTTAAATATCATTAATTATAACATAAAATACACTTGGATAGATGCTAGAGTTGGTAACTCTAGGACTCTAAGAAAATTACAAATACTCAAATAAGAAGAACATAACACATTGAACATATAGGAGAGACTAAACAATCTAACAAACCGAATTAAATACTGATACCGGTCTTTCGTGGAGCTAATCTGCAAGGACTTAGAAGATTTGAGTATGGCCCCAAAAAGCCACGGGTTGTCGGGGAAGTTAGAAAGCGTTCTTCACGAAGAAGGGTCCTGTAGATGACAGGATACACAATCTAAACAATTTTTGGAAAGAAAAGTCGTTCCCATAGGCCGAACCCAACGTCACTCTTGAATCAAAACTAACGGCTCTTACGGAGGGAAACCACCCAAAGAAGACATTAACAACGGGATGAAAGAGACGTGAGAACTCCCACCCGTATACTAAAACTTCACCATAATGCTTCGCCTCGCCTCCCACTCGAAGTAAATCACCAACACGAGAACAAGAATCCGTGACTTGCTTACCGGAAAGCTTGACCTTGCCCATGGGAAGAACAAAATACTCTCACAAGGAGAACACCTCTCACAATGAGAACAACTTTTATTCCCATATAAGAGTACTAGATCTACAACAATACTAGAAGAGTAAGAAGATGAACTAGAGAAGTGGGGGGTTCACCATGGATGGTGAAGGAACCATCCATGGCAACCCTCATTTTGAATTTTGAAGAAGAGAAAAACTAGAGAGAAGGAGGAGCCTCTCTAACTAGAATTTGAAATTTGAATCCTATTATTTTTTACGCTTCATCATCATTATTCCTGCCTTCCTTCCAGAGATAAATCATAATTACGATGTCGTGTCCTGTCTCCACTCTCGTGCTTCATACTGGGTTTGAAATTTGGGGGGAAAAAAGAAAGAGAATTTTTATGGTAAAAATTGAGAAATAATTTAGGATGAAATGAAAGGCAAAAGTACTTGGATCCAAAAATTTGTGCCCATCAAACTGATTTATTAAAAATAATACATAATTATAAATCATAAAAAATAATTAAAATCATGAATATATATAAGGTAGAATTATGATATATTATCATCTTATTGATTCCTTCTTTTCTTTTCTTTTTTTTTAGATATGGGCATTGTTTATATGATCCATAAATGCATGTTATACTACTTAATATGATTATAGAAATAATGATGTTTATTGTTAATATGTATTAAGTAGTAAGTTCTCATTATTTTTTTTTTAAAAAAATAGACATAGTAATGTATGCCTACTTAGTTAATTTTGTAAAAACTTAACATGATATTATCATTTCAATAATAATTTATAGCAAAGGTATAAGTGTCACGAAATTGTTAGGGGCTGACCTTCCCTTAACAAACTCGCTCAAAGCCTTCTCTTCAAAACCGAAAACAAGGGCTATCGTTGGTGCTTTCTTGCCTAGTAGTAACCCCAATTGTTTCTTATCTTATTTGTTTCTCTTCTACTCTTTTAGTTTGGTAGTTTTCTCAGTTGTATTTTAACAAATTTTCTCAATCATTGTTGGCCTGAATCTTTCAGAGTTCTAAACACGCTTTATTTTTTTTTTGTTTGATGGTAATTATGAGAGATTTTTGATCCATTCTACTTGGAAACCAAACAGATATCTTGACTAAGTTAGGAAGAACAAAAGATGTGCAATAGCCATGTTTTTTAAATTTAGGTAGAAGTATTTCTTCCTCCATTCAACATATTTGGAGTCAACAAATCTCCCTCTTTACAGGTTTATGTGTGAAGTGGATGCTAATTAGCATGAAGATTTGTAATACCATATGAGTTACAAGTTTTGGAGATCTTATTCTACAATCTTTATAGTAGATTTAGATGTATTTCTAGTTGTACTTTGATAGCTATACGCTATTATGTTGACTTGTACTCGTCTTTTATGAATGAGATGAATATCGTTTCTTATATATAAAAAATAAGTGTCACGCCATGGAAGTCAACGCACACAAACAAGCCCATGAACTCATTGGTGTGCAAGATAGATTCTTGTTTTATACTTGTCGAAGTAGGTGAGACTCAAACCTGAAGTCTCATCGTTCTTACCTTTTACACAAAATTTAGGGTTTAGATGTAACAGCCCGGGTAAAAATTTGGATTTTTACCGGGACTGTAAAAGTCGTTTTACCGTGATTTACCGTTGAAATAATCTTGGGTAATTAATTAAAGGTAAATCGGGGGTCGTTTTTCAAATCCGAGTGTTTTCCCGCGCTCGTGATTTTCCCGCGGATTTTTCGAACCTAAGTTGGTATTTTCCGAGTTTCGAAATTTCTCGGAAAATCACACCGGAAAATAACTAAGGAGGTATCGGTTATTTTCTGGTCCGGATCGGATTCGCCCGTAATACGGACGATTTATATTATTTGATGTTCACATGCTTAATAATAAAACATTAAAAAAATAAATAATAAAAAAAAAAAGGAAACCAGTTTAAAGCCGGTAGAAGAGAGGAGGAGAGCAGAAGAAAAAAAAAAGAAAAAGAGAAGAGAGAAAAATGGAGAGAAAAAGAAAAATAAGAGAGGAAGAAAGAAAAGAGTGAAAAAAAAAAAGAAACAAGAGAAGGGAAGGAGCACCCAACACGCCGACCACCCACCGGCAGCGCCACCATCAACAACCGCCACCAACAACCACACCGGCCGCCGACCACTGCCGCAAGCCACGCATCACCAACGCCCCCTCCTTCTTTCTTCCTCTTTCCCTCCTGTCTTCTCCTTCCCTACGCCGCCACCGGACGAACCCGAGCCACCACGGACCTGTAGCCCAGCCGTCATCTTTTCCTCCTCGCCGCCCTCCTCCGTCGCGACGAAGCCGCCGAGTCCACCACCTTCCAGCCGCTGCTGCCCGTCGCGAGCAGGCCTGCAGCCGACGCCCGGACCCGCCGGTCCTTCCGTCTCCCTCGTCGCCTCGCCCCCTCAGCCATACCGCTCGCCGTCCGCGCCGCCATCCTTAGGTGAGTGACCCGTTTGGTAAACGGGTATGTGAAGGAAGGAAGGAGATGACCCGTTTGAGAAGGGTCGACCCGACTGCACCACGGGTCAGACTATGAGGCTGGGTCAGGTGCTGGGCCAAGCTTGGGTTGGGCTTGTGCTTGGATCTGGCCATGCTTCTGGGCTGACCTTTTAGCATGGTTCTGGGTTGGCCCAGATTAATATGGGTTGGCCCAATCAGTAAAAAAAAAGGGATAATATATATATATATGGCTTACATAAATTATATTTTCTGGAAAAATATGTATAAATGCGATTATCAATTTTTTTGTGGGTATAAAACATAGTATATATATATTACGTAATCATTTTGGACATATATATATATATATATTGAGGGTAATGTAATAAGTTTTAATTATGAGAATTATAATTTGGAAAGTATATGGAGTATATATTTCTGGGAAACATAAATACATAGTAATTTTGTGGAAATAAATAAAGTAATTATCTTGTTATATTAACTACAAGAAACCAAGGTAGTATGATTTATATCTTCTAAGGAATTACTATATAGTAACTACTTTCTAGAAAGGATACATATACTAAGGAAATAATTTGGGAAATTGTATATGTATATTAATAAATTCGTATTTATTTCAGGAAATAAGTGTATATGATTATACTTTTTGAAAATGGAGTTTTCTAAAAATAATAATACTTGGGAATTATATTTTGGAAAGTATAATAATTTTTATAGAAATATTATGGAAATATATACGTATGTTATAATTTTCAGAAAAATTATAGTAATTATTATTTTGAGAATTATAGTTATTTCATGGAAATATATTCTGGAAAGAGTTTAATTAAAGCAGGGTACCGAAATTATTTTCGGAAATACGTAGGGTAAATATTTTCGGGAAATGGGAATTAAATAAGGGATAAGAATCGGGATGGGTTATTACGCAGTTTGGCATCATAGAGTACCGAATATGTGCATTTATGTGTATGCATTGTTTTGTTTTATAGGTTATGATATCGAGCAGTTCCTGTGGAACCGGCTTTGGACCGATCGATGTTCCAGAGTTGAGTAATCGGCTAAGGTGAGGTTAAGTAAATATTTATTTAGATGTTTAGAATTTAATAGTTTTCAGACTTGGTATTATCTAAACAGGTTAGGATTTAAAGTTTATGATTTTTTCGATGAGTTTTTTTTTTCTTCTGAAGGACTAAAAAGTAATTAATTTGCTAACAAAATTATGTTATCGACTGAGGGGCTAGATATCGGACTTATTTGCTATCATCAATAAACGAAGTAGGACTCAAATATAATTTTTAAATGTAAATTCTTGAAAGGTTTAAGTCTTCAGAAACCGTTATCCCCATCTTTTTTTGGTAAAAAAAATTTAGGTTGAGGGAGGCTTCCAAGATGAGGGCATCCCCATCTTCAGTACACATCCAAAAATTAAAATTCCTACTTGTACATAATAATTATGGGCGGGATGGGAGAGAGAGCCGCAAGTAACAGATGGATAGCGGCCTTCCAAATCATTATCAACCCCTCAATTTGGTGTGGATCTAAATGGCCTGAGCCCATTCACACGTAAACCTCGACGCAAGAGTGGCACGTGACAACAAGCCAACAACGAGAACCCCACAAAGAAAAAAAAAAGGGAAAAAGAGAAACTAAACAAGGGGCAGGGAGACACCAGTCAAAAATGACAAAAATGTTTAGAAAGCGATAAAACAGGCGAGAAACACGTGCTCATACGAAAAATACACCACTTTTTTTTTTTTTGAGAACGAAAAATACACCACTTGATTATTATGTACTAAACGAAAATTTATGTCCACTAAGCTATCATTATATGCCGTGTTTGTCACTCCACAAAAAACAAATTCACTATGAATGAATTAATTGGACGTTTTTCCCCAGATGAAATGACTATATGTTCTGTCAATCACCAAAAAAGAAAGAATAAGGAGAAGGGTGTGAGGCTGCCGCTGCCACATCAAAACTATCAAAAAATGTGTAAACCAAAAGAAAGAAAATAAATAAAAAAACAAAAAAGCTTATCCGTAAAAGCATAATTGGAGACAAAAGGAAACAAAAGGCATCACCCCACCACAGCCACATAGAAAATTTGGGATAAAGGGAGGAAGGGGAACGGTATAGTATGGAATGGTGTTGAAGTATGGTTGGGTTGATGGCTGGGCTCCATATCTCTCTCCCATGTTGTCCTATGCTATCCTATCGTCCACACAATATCTCACCCACCAAAAAAGGCTTTGATTTAACAAAGAGGGGGTCACGAAGTAGAGACAAGGAAATCTTACTCAATGAGGCAGCGAATATGCCAAGTTGACGGTGGAGAGGCACATTTCCTCCACCATGGCTTCCTTTAACATTTATTTCCACAAATTATATTACAACAATCCCCCACCCCCAGGCCTTTCACATAAGTTCCACAATTGTGCAGACATTTTCCCACTAATTATATACACCTTCAACATCAACGCCCTCAATAAATTAAAATATATAGAATAGTGTAACTCCCTTCCCCCATATCAAATCAATATATAGTTATAATATCTAATGCTCCGGGAGCAATTGTAACACGACACACCAAAGTTTCACAATACACATGATTTAAATCTAATTTTGGAACAAAACAACCAACCAATATGACCAGAAAAGAAAGAAGTTATCTACAAAGAAGTTATTATATAAAAGAAAGAAATTCTGCGATTGGCCAATTCAATATTGGAAGATGGCCAAAAATGGTGGGATATCACAATACCACCCGGCCTTGTTTATACCGATCAAACAATAAAGAAAATGTCGGACCAATCAAACGATCCACAATCATCATGATTCTCGATTCGAGAACTATTACACACCAACTAAATTCTCATTTGGGAGGACCTTAATTTGCCTTCCATCTCTCATCCAAAAGTCTCTGCCATGCCATTATGTACTGCTAGTACAACATTTTGCTGTGCTTAAACACGCACCAAATACTCCATTCTAATAAATAAATCAACCATAACAAGCCAGCCCTTGTATCATTCATTATTTCCCTTGCATGGATTGAGATATAAACCAAACACACTGAGAATCTCTTTCACCCAACTTTGACTTTGAAGAATTAATACAACAGAACAGAAAGTGTAGCAGAAGAAGAGAATATGAACAAGGGCCACAGCTCTTGGTCCGGCGGGGAGGGTAGCACTAGCACCCCACCTGCCGGTGATCATCATCAGCAAGGCGGAATCATGTTGTTTGGGGTGAGAGTCACAGAAGGCGGCGTGTCGTTCCGGAAGAGCGTTAGCATGAACAATCTTTCCCAGTATGAGCATCCTCAGGAAATATCCAACGCAGCAGAGGTTGCTGCTGGCTACGAATCCGACGACGTCGTCCATGCTTCTGGGAGAAGCCGCGAGCGCAAGAGAGGTGCTTAATTGGCTCAGTCCTCCAGTTAATTGATTAATAATAGTTGTCAGTTGTCTATCTAATGTATACGTGTCTGATTTTCTTGTTTTGGTTCTTTTGCTTAGTGGGTTTAATTCGTTGACCTGGGTATATATCTGTGCTTATATGTCAAGTTGTCAACTATACAGGGGTGCCATGGACAGAGGAAGAGCATAGACTGTTCTTGTTGGGTTTGCAGAAAGTCGGGAAAGGAGACTGGAGAGGAATTTCAAGAAACTTTGTCAAGACACGCACCCCCACTCAGGTGGCTAGTCATGCTCAAAAGTACTTCCTCCGCCGGAACAATCAGAATCGCCGGCGACGTAGATCAAGCCTTTTTGATATCACCACTGACACAGTAAGCAGCATCCCCTCTTTCTTTACATTACAATATATATATATATATATATATATATATATATATATATCATCAATCAGGCTAGCTAGCTACAGATTTTAGCTGCTTCCTATTATTTTGTCAAGCAAATTAAGGGTGAGGTTAATTAGCTTTCTTTTTTTCTTGAAACCCAACCCAAAGGCCAAAAGTAATGTTCATATTGCAATAACTAACCTACTTTTCTTTTCTTTTTCAATTTATATAATAGTACATGGGTTCGTCTGTGGAGGAAGAAAGTGCAACTCTGCCTCAAGCACAGTTGATGAGCAGCAGCAATATAGGGGGGACAATTCCTATGCCAAGCTTCCCTGTGTCGCTTAGTCCTCCTGTACCATTACCTCCTGCTTCCAGTGATGATTCAATAGAGAAGCTGATATTGGGACCAAGAAACCAAGTACCTAAAGCGTCACCACCTAAGCTGATTCGTCCAATACCAATCATTCCGGTTCCTCCATCTTCAAAAATGGCTGACCTCAATCTGAACCAGAGAAGCCCCAGTAAAGAGACTCTGCCTCTATCGCTCAAGCTGTCAACCCCATCATCCGATGAGCAGCCACAGTCGTCGACGACACACTCCTCAGCTTTTCAGACCATGTCTGGTGGCGATAGCATCATTAGTGTTGCTTGAAGGTCATATATTTAATTTAGATGTAATGGAAAAAAATTAATTGGATTAAATTGAATTTAAGTAGAGAAACATGTACCCTGTAGTGTGTATTGTTTAATGTGTTTTGGTTAGGTGATTTTAGGTGATTGATTCCTTGTTTGTACAGGATATATTATTATATACTATATACACAAGAGAGAGTAAGAGAGAGACGTTTTGTGTTTAAAGGTGGGATGTCGTTTTCAGTTTGTGGGGAAAGCTGTGGATGGATTCTTGCTTGTTTTGTCTGCTTCCTTTTGTGGTGGTGAAATGATGGGGTATCCAGTGCTCTTCCTCTTCAAATCATTTGGTTTGGAGGATTTCAAGTTTTTTATCAATTAGGGTAAGTATCTAATCAAAGTTGAAAATTCTGTTTCTATCAATTTCCTTTCTGATGCATCTGATCGGCTAAAAAAATAAAAAATCCTTTCTAATGCACAGAATTTTGTTTTTCTACTACGTTGAAGTGTAAAGTTGCTTTTCGTTTGTTTTTTTTTTTTCTCTTCTCTACCTTATCCTTGGTATACGTTACCAAAGGAAAGCAAAAACTGTGGGCCTGTGCGGATTGGCAGACCCGGGAAGGATGGACCTCTGTTTGGAAACTTCAAAGAAATGACCAATGTGGGATTGATCCAATAAGCAACTCGGTTTTAAGCGAGATCTCGGGTCGAATCTTTGTGTACGCAAAAAAAATTTCCTTGGCAGACTTACCTACAATATTCAGGTGCGCGACCCGGGTCAAATCCGGATTAGTCGGGTCAAAGTTTCAAATACCGGATGAAAACAAAAAAAAAATCTTCAAAGAAATGAACAGTTTATTGCAAATTTAACCAAATTTATTATAGCCACGCAGCTAAATAACAAAACTTAATGAGCCAGCCCATAAAGAATATGATATGATATGTGCCTAAAACAAAATTGATATAAGATACCCTCCTGTCTGGTCAGAGATAAAAAATTTTACTAGATGAGAAATTAAAAAAAAAAGGTTTGGCTAAGGACGCTGATTTTTTTTTGAGAATAAAAGAATTTCGTTGATATAAAGATCAGCTGATTAAATCATTGAAACTTAATAGCATAAGGGGCATGGGGAAGTCCTCTAACAGAACTCTCTTGGGTGTAAGTGCAAGTTCTAGCATTTGTTGAATTTGCAGGTTTAATGAAACTACTATATGGTTACAAACTCATGCATGGCAATGTGTGCTAGATTTTTGAAAGTTTAAGATGGAGAATGCCAAACTTGACTTGAAGAAGCCTGCAACACATAAAAATTCATTGTAACTACCACATACAAAGTTGAACAAAAAATTTATTCTGAGAAGAAAAGTGGAAGGGAGCAGTTCTATATCATTAATGAAGTGTTTGTACGTTTATATATTATTTTGTCATCTATTTTCTGGAATACAGGGTACAAATTCATATTACTCTTCACAAGGATAGAAATGGACATATTTAACATATCTTCTTTTTATTTTGGAATAAATATTTATGGACTTAATTTAAATAGGTAACATCATAAATTATATTCAGCTATTTCGTAAGGTTCAAAAGAAATATAATGCAACAGCCCGGGTAAAATTTATGATTTTACCGGGACTGTAAAAAAACTTTGTACAGTAATTTACCTTATGGAATTAATCTTGGGTAATTATTTCAGGATAAAGTATGCATTGGATTCTGAAACCGACCCTTACCCCACGTTCCCGATTTTTCTGCGGATTTTTCGGACCAGGGTTGGTATTTTTCGGGTCCAGGAATCTTAAGAAAAGTAAGGTTTAACCTCGAATTATCGGGCCATAAATTAAGTCAAGGGGGTATTATAGTTATTTTCTGGTCCGGACGGTACACGACTGCATAATTGAGTCACGCAGCCGCCTCTTTCCTGTGCTGTCCGTGTCTCTCCTGAAGCACCCCGACCCGTATTTACCGTACAGGATAAACACGTGCCAGAACTGTTCTTACTACAGTAGCAGACAGTACGTACAACATAAAATACAATACACGCAATCCTCAAATACAATATTCGTCACCCGATCTCGGGGACCATTATTCAAACCAGTACTCTCCAATCCAATCAACAACAAATACAATACAGCAACAACAACAATAACACAATAGTAAGACAAGCAGCGAAAGACTTAGAATGAGATGCAACGGGGGTATGGATCCGGGTCAGGTGGAGAAGAAAGCAGCAGCCAACGAACTTCGTACCTGAACTACGATCAACCAAACCTACGGGATGAAACCCCGCAGGCGAGGGGTGAGTCCGAAGTGCTCACCGACGAAGGATAAACAGAGATAGATAATCAACTGTAATACTTTCGAAGTAAGCACAACAATCTCAATAGTAAGCACAGAGAATCACAACACAAGAAAACTTTCATAAACAACTATACCAAGACCAAAAGAATGCTTAATTATTTCTTATTACCAATTTTATCTTCCGGGCCCGTCACTGGACAAGCTAGGGTCGTACCTGGTTATTAACTATTTCTGGATGCCAGGCCCAACCACAATCCGGGATCAACATCCCAATATCAACAATTCGGGATCAACATCCCAATATCACAAATCCGGGATCAACATCCCAATATCACAAATCCGGGATCAACATCCCAATCAATCAACCAACCGGCCATGACACCACAGAACTAGTCTCTAACCATCTAGCCGTACCTCTACTTTCCAAGTGACAATTATATCATCATCTCAAAATCAATTCCAATTCCTTTACTCTATTCTCAATTATCCATCTTTTCATTGTTCCAGATTATTTCTCAGATCAACTCAACAACAGGCTCATAACATCAATTAATCACAGCTTAACAGTTCAGCACTATTCAACACAGTATCCACGAGTCTAATCATTATCCAACAACATCATCAACAAATTCAACAACAATCAAATAACAGACGATAATCAATTCGGCAGTTCAATCAAACAACAAACAAACACAGTATTACAGGCACATATCTAAGGTTATCCATCCTCACCTTAGCCGATATCAAGTTTGGAACTGTCCAACTGACTCCAAGTCCGGCTCCTCAGGTATCAGCTCATTTTCGACTCCTATATCAAACAAATAATATGCACACATAAGTGATATGCAATGTCATGCTACTACTACGTATACCGAAAATTAAATACAAACTCGTTTCGGTTACTTCCCCGGGATATTTCTATTATCGTCATAATTCACCATTTAATTACATAGGTCGGAAATATTTTACCATAACTATATCCGGTTATTATCCCGGTACGTATCTACTTTGATAATACCCTTTCCAATTTATTTCTACAAGTATGTACTTTCCAAAATTATTAATTTCTATTACTATTATTATTATTATTTCCATGATTATCTCCTCAATTTAATTATTCTACTATTATTTATCACATTTATATTTTCCTAGAACACTAATTATTCCCAAATTATATCTATTTTATTTTCCAGAATATTACTTACCTAAATTATATCCCTTTTTACTATTTTTTTCCAATTAATTCCTTTTTTCTAGAATTTTTAAATCTATTCCAGAAATATATATATTATCTTTCTTCTTTTTTTATTTATTTTCGGACTGGGCCAAGTCCAAGCCCAAACCTAACCTCTAAGCCCACACTCACCCAAACCCAGAACCTTTTGTTCAAGCCCAAACACAACCCAACCCAACCTTTAAGCCCACACACACACACAAGCCCACAACCCTAGCCCATTTACAACCCGTTACCCTTCTTCCTCATGTGGGTCGTCCCGACCAGAACTCAATACGGCCGGGTCGTGCTCACCTTGGGTGTGCAGGTGGCGCGACGGCGGAAATAAAGGCGAGGCCGGCGACACCGATCGGCGAGGCGACGGTGAGGAAGTCGCGGCTTGGAACGGCGACTCGGCAGCGCAGGGACGAGACACAAGGGAGGGCCGACGTCGTGCTGCAAGCGTCTGCTGGCGGCGGCGCCGATCGCGACGAGATGCGTGGTGGAGGCGACGCGGTGGGGTCTGCAGCGTCGGTCGTGCTAGCGAGGAGGAGAAGAAGGAAAGGTTGGCGACTGGTGGTGAGGTGGTGGTGTTCTCGGGTGGAGGCGGCCACCGGTTTCTTCTTGGCGGCGGCAGCGAGTGGGTTTCACGGGAGGAAAAAGAAGAGAAGAAAAAGAAAGAAAAAAAAAAAGAAAGGAAGGGAGGGTTGTTTCCAAAACGACGGGGTTTGGTGGGTGTGTGTGTTGTTTTGTTTTTTTTTTTTTCCTCTGGTTTGGATTGAAAGGGAAGAAATGATATGGGTTTCTGGGCAGACGGTTGCAGGTGGAAGTTTGGTTGCAGAGGTGATGAGGGGATGCTGAGAAGAAAGAATGGTGGTGGTGATGTACTGGAAAGAAGGGAAAAAGAAAAAGAACAAAACACGGCAAAGTCCATCATGCAGGTTACTGGTATGTCACGGGCTGTTACTAGCCATTCACATGCTCACAGTGAATGGCGGCTGCAGCCCCCTCACTGTGCAGCATGTGAGGCGGGTTCTGTCCGGACCAGAAAATATTAATAATACCCCCTTGACTTAATTCTTGGTCCGATAATTCGGGGTTAATCCTGACTTTTCTCGACATTCCTGGACCCGAAAAATTCCAACTTTGGTCCGGAAAATCCACAGAAAAATCCCGAGCGTGGGACAGGGCTCGGTTTCGGAATCCAATGCGTAAATTACCGTTAATTAATTACCCAAGATTAATTTTAATGGTAAATGACTGTAAAAATAAATTTTACGGTACCGGTAAAAACGTAAAAATTACCCTGGCTGTTACGTCTCCTATGTAACCTGTGATTTTTTTTTTCCTTGTCTTCATCAGCCAGTGCACATCATTTTCCCGATAACCCAGTATCATCTTCATCTCCTTCAACTTCGCTTCTCCTGCACCTGCAAAGCCACACAGACCAACAAAACCAGAAAAGAAAGAAAAATAAAACAAAAAACACATAACACCCCACCACCGGCCGCCACCACACAAGCCACCATCACCACCTCTTCTCCTCCTTCCTTCCCCCTGCTCGTTGCTGCAACCGCGAGCCGACGCCGCCGCAGACCATCGCCACCAGTGGAGACGACCTGACGAAGCAACACCGTCGCGCCACCGCCCTTCACCGCGCCTGCAGATCGCCTCGCCGCCCCCGATTCCTCCTCGATAGTCGCTCTTGCCGCTGACGACCGCCGCTCCAGCAGCCACGAAGCCGGCCCTCCTCGCGTCGCACCTCTTCCTCCCGTCGCCTTGCGTCGCTGTGCTCGCAGCTCGCCGTCCACAGCAGATCGTCGTCGCGCCGCCATCTGCGTTCCAAGGTGAGGAAGACGACCCGATTAGGATGGGTCACGGGTCGGGTTGACCCGCGAGCTGGGCTTGAGGGTTTAGTTTGGGCTAATGTTTGTTTTGGGCTTGGATGTTTGGGCTTGGGCTGCTGTGTACTGGGCTCGCTGCGTGGGCCTGCCTGGGCTCTATGTAGTGGGCTGGACAGTACTATTCAGGCCCAGTCCAGGTTAAAAAAATAATAAAAAATAATAAAAATAAATAATGATAATAATAAAAATAAAATCTGGTTATATGAATATTTTGAGGAAAATGATAAGTTTTAATTTTGGTTCTGGGAAAATATATATGCATGTATAATTACTTCCTTTTGAAAAAAAAAACTATATTATGGTAGGTAATTTCTATGAAAATATCTTGGAAAATTAAATACGATATGGTAATAAACTTTTTTATGAAATAGTTAGAAATATGTAAATGTTATAATTTTCAGAAGGATTATTTCATAGTAATTATATTTTTGGAAAGGATATTTGATATGGAAAAAAATAGCTAAACGGAAATTATTTTGGAAAATATATATATTTATGGTAAATATTTTCTTTTGGAAAAGAATATAAATACGCATGGAAAATATTTTGGAAAGGGTATTATCAAAATATATATCGGAATAATAACTCGGTATAAGTATAGTATGTTTTTGACACTTAGAAAATAAATGGTGAATGATGATGATAACGGGGTTTCACCGGGACGTAAACGAACCAGTTTAAGCTTTATTTTTACGGTATAACATCATTTGCATTTATGTGCATCTTATGTGAGTATATGTTGTTATATGCTATATAGGAGCTGATAACAAGCAGTATCCCGAGGAACCAGAGCCGGGACAATTTGAGGACTTTCAGGAGTAGGGAAATCAACTAAGGTGAGGATGGATAACGTTTGATATGTTGCACATAATACTGTGTTTGTTTCTTTGATAATTATTTGTTTGGTTGAACTGCTGAGCCAATTGAGTTTGATTGTGGTGTTATTGCTGTTTTGGTTGTTGATTAATTGATTGTGGATAAACTGATATGATGAGATAATTGGATAATTGGAAGTTGTGTTGACGACTTTATTGTCACTAGGAAAGTAGTGGTACGACTAGATGTTAGAGACTGTTTTGTGGTGGCTATGATCTGGGTTACTCGTGATAAGCATGCCTATGCTTGGGATGTCTATCTCGGATTATTATATTTTTGGGATGTCTATCCCTGGGATCTATTTTTGGGATGTCGATCCCTGGGCTCTCTTGGTTTGATCTGACACCCAGAACATGTTAATAACCAGGTACGACCCTAGCTTGTCCAGTGACAGGGCCCTGAAGATAAAATTGGAAAATTATATTGTCTTTTGGTCTTGGCTCAGTCAAGTTCTGGTTGATTCTCTGTTTGTCTTTTGCTTGTATTACTTCGAAAGTATTGTGTTTGCCTGCATATTACTGTTTATCCTTTGTCGGTGAGCACTTCGGACTCACCCCTCGCCTGCGGGGTTTCATCCTGTAGGATGAGTTGCTCGTAGTACATGTACGTGGTTCGACCAGCTGCTGTTTCTACTCCACCAGACCCTGGATCCATACCTCCGCTGCATCTCATTCTAAGACTTCCGCTGCTATAATATATATGTTGCTGTATTGCTGTATTACCTCTTTTGTTGTAACATATGTTTTATGTTGACCTTGAGGGTATTGTGGCTTGAATAATGGTCCCCAGGATCGGGTGACGGATGTTGTAATTAAGTTTGCTTGTACTGTATCTTATATTGTATGTACTGTCTGCTACTGTAATAAGAACAGTTCTGGCACGTGTTTACCCTGTACGGTAAATACGGGTCGAGGCGCTTCTTATAAATTATGTTCATCTACAATTAGTATTTCTCTTTTTGGTTTCCCATCCAGAAATTTTATCCGGACTAATTTAGATTCGACCTGTATCATGCATCTAGATATGGTGGGTGAATATTCCAATGTAATTTTTTTGTATACACAAACCTCACTTAACTATTAGTATTTCTTTACGTGTCCAAAAAGCAAAACGATCTTTTAAACCAAAGAGTTGGTGACGCTTGTTTGGCGTCTCCTTGTATTGTATTGAACCTGTGATTGGTTCAATATGATTATGAGGGGATCAAGTTTTGAAACAATAAACTTAAGGTTGTAAAATATGATTTTTTTTTTCAGCTGAGGTACTCATTTGTTTTAAAAAAATTAGGTAGGTAGAATGTATTTAACCCTACGCAGGGCAATGCATGCTAGATTTTGGAAAGTTTAAGACGAAAAATACTAAACTTGACTTGAAGAAGTCTGTAGACATAAAAATTCATTGTAAGTTGTAACTAATTCATACAAAGTTGAATAATTTGGATTCGGAATTCTATTATTTTATACTCGGAATTGGTGCACACACAAGGATTCCTGCGATGCAAGGCATGATCCTAGATTAAGAATTTAAGATACAACTAACAAACAGTCATGATCTGTTGCAAAAAAAGAAAAAAAAAGTTTAATTAGTGAGCTTCATGGACCAAAAAAAAAAAAGATAAGTGAGTTTTATTTACCAGGTTTCAATTTTTTTTTTCTCACTGAAATTGTAGCTTGCCTATTCATAATCAGGTTCAGAAAAAAGAATTTTGCAGTGTGGCTGTCAATGCTGTAAGACATATCTCTGGCTCATTGGCATAATACCCAATTTTATACACCAATTTGTATATTTTGGTCAATTTCATACATAAATTTGTAATTGGGTCAACTTAATGTATGAGTTTTCACGATTGGGTCAATTTAATACATCAGTTTCTAAAATTGGGTCAATTTAGTCGCAAGGGTCAATTTAGTCGCAAGGGTCAAAATTGAAGGAAAAAATTATTTTCTAAGTCCAAAACTTTTTTATTTTTTTGCAACTAAGTCCTGTATTTTTAAAAAGACCTATTACTTTATTAGTTACAATAAACAAGTCCAAGACATAATTTTCGTCAAGTCCTTCTATTAAATCTAACTTTTTTAAGGGAAAAAGTTACATATTTGTCCCTCAAACATTGAATTTAAAGCAAAAAAAACTTCCTAAGCAAAAAATTAAAAATAAAAATACATTAGTTTTATTTTTAAGAAAGAAATAATAAATCTAAAAACATAAGACATCCTAAATCCAAAATTAGAAAAATTTTAAATTTTTTAAAAATATACTTACTAAAATTTTATGAAGCGCCCCAACCCGTATTTACCGTACATAGTAAACACGTGCCGGAACTGTAACGACCCGACCAAACAAAGCCCAGCATACAGTGTATATAACAGAAACTCTAGCTCAACAGCCCAAAATATAAACATCAGAAATCCGACCCTTCGGCCCAACATAAAAACCGTCATCCAAACTCGAAAACATCAATAACATCACAACCGACCCAAGGCCCAACAATAACAATAATCAGCACAGCGGAAGACTTTTAAAACTCACAAAGACACTGTATGCGACATAGATGCAAACTAATGGATCCGAGTCCTGTCCAAGGGATAACGTCGCAGCCTCTCTGGAATGTACCACGAATAACTCATCCTACGGGATGAAAGCCCGCAGGTGAGGGGTGAGTCTGAAATGCCCACCAACCATGGATAGATAATCAATATGCAACACTATAAAATACTCAAGGTCGAAAATAGACACAACAGCCAAAATATACCAATCCAAAAAACTCGACCAAAACTGGTCCAAGACCAAAAAGACTTCAACAAAATCCAATTTCCAATTTTATCTTTCCGGGCCCCGTCACGGATAAGCTAGGGTCGTACCAGGTTATCAACCTGTTCCTGGTGCCAGATCAAAAAGAATCCGGGATCAACATCCCAATAAGAAATCTCAGGGATCAACATCCCAATCAAACCGGCATCAACATGCCCATCACAAGTAACCCAGATCATGGCCACCACAAAACAGTCTCTAACCATCCGATCGTACCTCTACTTACCACGTGACAATTATATCATCATCATCCAAAACCAAATCTCAGGGATCAACATCCCTAAGAAAAACATCGGGATAGACATCCCTATCCAAAACCAAGGATCGACATCCTTATCACATTTTATTATTTAATCCATTATACTTTATACCAAAAGACACAGAGATAAACATCCAAAAACTCAATGCACGGGGATAAACATCCCAAAATCAATCAAGGTACTGGGATAAACATCCCGAGTCAAACCACAACAAATGCATCAATCAATAGTGCAACAATCATCAAACACAACAACCGAGTAATACAAGCACACATCGAAGGAAATCCATCCTCACCTTAGCCGATTACTCAACTCTGAAGATAATGACCAGTCCAAAGCCGGCTCCTCGGGAAACTGCCCGATATCAAAACCTACACAACAAAACAACATGGTCACATAAATGCACATAATTGGTATGCTATGATGCCAAAAATTGTAAATTATAGCCCCCCTTGGTTATACGTAATATTATATATACTTAGTGAAATATTCCACAGAATATACAATACCATATTTATTTCCAAAACATTTACCGAAAGTAGTCTTTCATATATATTTCCAAAGTTATTCCCAAAATTATTTACGTTAACGTATATATATATTTTCTAAAATATTTCTTAGTATATATATCTTTTTCTAAAATTATTTACTCTATAATAATTTTTCAAAAGATATAATTATATACTATATAATTATATTACTTTCTAGAAAATATTTAACCAATGTCCAGAAGAATTAAAATCATAAAATTTCCATGATTATTATTTACCATAATATAATTTTCTAGAGAAATTAGTTGTTCATATATTTTTGAAATATATCCTTAGTGTATATATATCAAACTATTTACCAAGTATTAATAATTTTTCAAAAGATATAAACCATACACTTTATATATAGATTTTCTAGAAAATACATATTCCATAATATATTTATATATATTTTTCCAGTTTATATTTATTATATTTATCATTATTATTATTATTATTATTATTTTTTAATTAAAATCGGGCTGGGCCAAATCTCACAGCCCACAACCCAACCCAACATGTTACTATTCCAGCCCAACACCCAGCCCACAAACTTAACCCACAAAACACCAGCCTAAGGCCCAAGGTCTAAGGCCCAGGCACCCAAGACCCACGACCCAGGTGCCCCAGACCCGTGACCCAGGCGCCTTGCGGGTCGTCTTCAACAGCCGGGTCTGCTCACCTAGCAGCGGCAGTGGCGACGGCGGGAGCACGAGGGGACATGGCGTGAGGACGGCGGCGTGGCAAGGAAGGTGAGGTGACGGCGAGGACGAGGCGGCAGCGACGCATACGGAAGAAGATAAGCTCGCCGGTGTTGGTGGCTCCTCTCCGGCGTTTGTTGCAAATCGTAGGGGCGGAGCCTACGTCCCCCGGTGGCAGCAAGCAGAGCGACGGCGGCAGGGACGAGCTGCTACTGGTGAAGGATGGTGGCAGCGTCGGCGTGGCAGGGAGGAGAAAGGAGAAGAGGACGGCGATGAGAGGACGGTATGGGGAAGGAGGCGGCGTCACTGTTGTCACAGGCGGTCGGCAGCAGCGAACGGAGAGGACTTGGCCGGCTGTCAGCGTGGCTGAAGTAGGGAGGAGCGACGTCTTGCAACGCCACGCGAGGGAGGAGAGAAAAGAGAGGAGATGGTGTAGATGGTGGTGGCTTGGGTGGTCACGGTGGTCAGTGGCAGTAAAGGAGAAAGGAAGAAAAAGAAAAGAAAAGGAAAAGGAAAAGGCTGTGTGGGTGTTTTTTTTTTTTTACTGGTTGCACTGGGTTTTGCAGGTAAGGCACTAGGTATGCGTTTGTTTTGAAGGAAGGAGAAAGGAACTGGGTATGAAGGACTGGTTTCAAGGTTTGCAGGTGTAGGCAGGGAAGATGGCAGGGTTTTTTTTATTTAGGCAGAAGAGGGCAGAAGGCAACAAGTGAGGAACATGGGTTTCACATATGAGCAGGTCATGGGCATCACAAGCAATTCACAGGCATAACAGGAGGAGGCCATCACGAGCATCACAGGTAGGCGGCTGCTAAACCCAATCATGCAGGTAAGCCGTGTACTGTCTGGACCAAAAAATAACTGTTACACCCCCTTAGTTATATTTCTGGTGATTTTTTTGAGAATTTCGGGACCCAAAAAATACCAACTTAGGTCCGAAAAATCCACGGAAAAATCCCGAGCGCGGGAAAAACCTCGATTTCGAAAAACGACGCTCGATTTACCCTGAATTAATTACCCAAGATTAATTCATTCGGTAAATCACTATATAATGACTTTTACAGTCCCGGTAAAAATTTGGTCACGGGCATCACAAGCCATTCACAGGCATAACAGGAGGAGGCCATCACGAGCATCACAGGTAGGCGGCTGCTAAACCCAATCATGCAGGTAAGCCGTGTACCGTCTGGACCAGAAAATAACTGATACACCCCCTTAGTTATATTTCTGGTGTGATTTTTTTGAGGATTTCGGGACCTGAAAAATACCAACTTAGGTTCGAAAAATCCACGGAAAAATCCCGAGCGCGGGAAAAACCTCGGTTTCAAAAAACGACGCTCGATTTACCCTAAATTAATTACCCAAGATTAATTCATTCGGTAAATCACTGTATAATGACTTTTACAGTCCCGGTAAAAATTTGGTCACGGGCATCACAAGCCATTCACAGGCATAACAGGAGGAGGCCATCACGAGCTTCACAGGTAGGCGACTGCTAAACCCAATCATGCAGGTAAGCCGTGTACCGTCTGGACCAAAAAATAACTGATACACCCCCTTAGTTATATTTCTGGTGTGATTTTTCTGAGGATTTCGGGACCCGAAAAATACCAACTTAGGACTGAAAAATCCACGGAAAAATTCCAAGCGCGGGAAAAACCTCGGTTTCAAAAAATGACGCTCGATTTACCCTGAATTAATTACCCAAGATTAATTCGTTCGGTAAATCACTGTATAATGATTTTTACAGTGCCGGTAAAAATACCAAATTTTTACCTGGGCTGTTACATTTTAAAATCCTAAACCTTGAAATGATAAATTTTAAACCTTAAAACTCTAAACCCTAACCCTAAAATCTAATATCCTAAACCCTAATATCTAATATCCTAAACCCTAAAACCTAATATCCTAAACCCTAAAGTCTAAAAACCCTAAACCTTAAATCCTAAAAACTTAAAAATCTAAACCATAAAAACTTAAATACTATAACCTTAAATTTTTAAGTTCTAAGATTTAGTTTTAGGATTTTAGGATTTAGAGAGTTAAGGTTTGTGTTTTAGATTTTTTGATTTAAGGTTTAATATTTTAGGGTTCAGGCTTTAGGATTTAAGAATTTAGGGTTTAAGGTTTAAAATTTTTAGGGTTTAAGGTTTACGGTTTATAGGTTTTAGAGTTTAGAATTTAGGAATTTAGGGTTTCAGATTTTAGGTTTTTAGGGTTCATGATTTAAATTTTTAAGATTTAAAATTTAGTGTTTTAGTGTTTAGGAGTTTAAGATTTTATGATTTTATGGTTTAGAGATTTTTATGATTTTAGACTTATGATTTTTTATGTTTTTAGGTTTAGTATTTCTTTTACAAAAATAAAAGTTTACGGTATTTATATTTCTATTTTTTATTTAGAGAGATTTTTTGCTTTGAATTTGAAGTTTGAGGGCTAAAATATAACTAATTCTCTTAAAATATTTAGGTTTCTTTCTTAAAAATAAAAAATAATTTATTTTTATTTTTATTTTTTGTTGAGGAAGTTTTTTTTCTTTAAATTTAATGTTTGAGGGACTAAAACGTAACTTTTTCCATTAAAAAATTTAGATTTAACAGAAGGACTTGACAGAAATTAGGTTTACGACTTGTTTGCTGTATCTAATAAAGGAATAGGACTCAGATGTATGTTTTTAAAGGTATAGGAGTTAGTTGCAAAAATAAAAAGATTTTGGACTTGAAAAATAGTTATCCCCTTTAATTTTGACTCCTGCAACTAAATTGACGCAATTTTGAAAACTGATGTATTAAAGTAACTCAATTATGGAAACTCATATATTAAATTGATCCAATTACAAATTCATGTATGAAATTGACTAAAATATACAAATTGATATATAAAATTGGGTATTATGCCCTCGCTCATTTAAGTCTAAAACCATTGGGCCATGGGCCCAAAACTCCATTTTAACAAATACGGACACTTAGCGGGCCCATACATTTAGTAAGAAGAAGAACCAACAAAAACAAAGAAAGAACGGAAAGCAAACCATTTGCTGGTTATTTATATAGCAGTAGTTTTAAAATTCTCAAATCCATTCAGTTATTATTAACCACGGGAAGGAAAAAAAAAAAAAAAAGCGAAGAAGAAAAGATCAGCAGAAAAAAAAAAAAAAGAGTAAAGAAGGAAAAGATGGGTGGGGATTCACTGGCGTTTCTTCTTCTTTTCTCTGCGATCGCTCTACTCTCAGCATCTTCACCGCTCGCCGTTGATCACACAGCATCACCGTAAGCACAATTCTTCTTCCGATTTTAGCTGCTTTAACCAACAACTTCTCCCGTTTTCAGTAGTTACTAGGGGCCTTTTAGAAGCAGCAGAAGATGAGGTTAAATGAAATCTGATCGGTTTTGGCTTTTCCTTTTTGCGCGAAATTTTCAATCAGGAATAACGGAGGAGGAAGAAGAGGCTTTGGGCGTAGAGGATTACTAAGCTTCAAAGAGACTCCTCATGGCTCTAATCTCACTTTCGAATGCTCTCCTTCGGGTCCCTGCGTCCCTTGCCTCTACTCCGAGAAGGTTTTTGTTCTTTTTGGCTCTTCAGTACCATCCAATGATCTTATTTTTGCCATTTAAGTTGCTTGATTCTCCGCTTTATTTTGTTCTTTCTTGCGTAATCAAATCGGGAGGATTACCTGTCGAAAACTCTTCGGATTTAGCTGGACAATACTCGTTTTTGGTACATGAATTTGGGAGTAACAAGAGGCAATTGGTATATACTTTTATTGAATTATCTTGTGATGAGAAAGTGTCAGAGAAACCATTGGTGCAAGTTTAGATCTGCTATTCTCGTAATTCATTATCTCACTGACTGTTGCTGCTTTGCTAAGTGACTTGATTCCATAGTAATGTTGTTTTGTCTAGTGCTTCAGTACTAGCTCAATTAGATCGTCTTGCTACTGACCATTTACATGCTTTCTACCTTTTTTCTATGCCTTGAAATTAAATTTCTTCATGACATGCCATTCCAACCTTTTGCTTTGTACTTTGTAACTTCCTTTGCAGAATGATAAGAAATATCGCTGCAGTGAGACTGGCTATCGAATCCCTCTGAAATGCGTCGAAAGTAAACTTGCATCTAACAAAAAGAATGCCAAGAGTTCCCATAATAGTCGATCTGCAATGGAAATCTTCCATGAGAATGCAAAGCCGCCTGTTATGCTGCATGAAGCTACCACAATCAAGCCCAGAAGTTTAGCAGACGAGTTGTCTACGGAGAACGGATCACAGTTTTACATTACTTATCGAAGTTGTATTCCAGCAGTTAATGAAGAGAAATTGTCTGTAATTGGGTTTGAGGTATGTTAAATGTCTTTGTGCAGCTTCTTTAGCTTCTGCCATTTAGATAAGCCTTTGCATTCTTTTTGGTGAACCGTAATTATCATATGGCAATAGCAAAGTTCAAACACTACTAGGTGTTTAAACATGTTTAGAGAATCTGCTTCTTCACGTTATGGTCCATTGGCTGTTCATTCTCTTGATCATTCTCAAGGAAAAAGTTTTTGTGACTTGTGTTTATTCTCTCTCTCTCTCTCTGTCTCTGTTTTCTTTCTTTTCACCCTCTTTTGTGTTTCTTAGTATTAATGCCATACTATCTCTTGCTTTCCCCTCATACTAGTTTCACCTTGAGTAGCGTCATTTCTATTCATTTTCTTCCAAAGATGCAGATATTCCATGTAAAATTCATAGTGGCCCATGCCTTCAGATAGCTAAAAGGTTAAAATTCTTTAGCTAGGACACATTTAGGATTTGCAGAAAATCCCATAAGGCCATATATCTCATTATTCATTTAATATGTCATTCAACTCTTGCCGAATTGGCTGTCTGAATATTTGCCCTAGTTATGAGGTTTGAGTTTCTCTGATAACCAGACTTGTACATAGTACTGCCTTCTTATGTCTTGTGTCCTCTATTATTAACTTCTCGCTGGTGCATGCTTCAATTTATAAACGATCTCTTGTATCCTTTATAGACTAGTTACAAAATATATTATCTAGTAAATGAACTATCAGAAGGGGAACTTGAGAGTGTGGCTGATGTTGTTTCCAATATGTGTATGGTTAGAGAGAGGAAGACTAGGAAGTTGCTCTGTTTCAAATGGAATCGTATGATCATCCATTCATCCTTCTCCATTTAGTTATTAAATGAAAAAGGTGAGTGCTAAGCTTGGCGTCAAAAGAAAATTCTGCTTATGCACTTAAATCTTCTGTCACTGTCTTCTATCATTATCAATAACCAATCAATAACCTGTATATCTGAATATTTAATGTCTGAATCACTTTGGCAGGGGATTGTTTTGTTTGCATTGCTCATAAGTAGTACAGCTGTGTACTATCGAAAAAAACAAACTGCCACTATGTCGGGAGTTGGGTCTGGTAGGATCCAGATGACAAGGTTTTAACTGTGATTTTACTACTGTTTCGGATGCAAAATGCCAAGCCAATTTTTCACTCTGATGGAGAATTGGAAGCCAGTCTTGGTCACACAGTAATCAGTAAGCCTGTGTAGCTTGCGATTCTTTCTTGTGGTTATTATTTTTTTTTCACATATCTTCTGAGTCCTTAATTGTAACCCCTTGAAAACGATAGAAGCTTGACTAAAGGCTCATATATTGTGGTAGCTTGTGTTGTTGATCTGATTAGGTGGGGGTTCTCCTGCTCACTTAAAGTTCTTGTCAACTGTGCACGTTGTCTGAGCATGGTTATGCCACTCCACTCCTGTTACTTTGCATGCGTGAGGAAGAAGTAGATGGTGGCTGAACACCACTCCATTGAACATTCGTGCCTCCATTTAGTTTTTTTGTTGGTTGCTGGCGTCTTCAAGAATAAACAGTGTCTCCCTGTGAATTGCTTGAAGGTCTAAAGGTTGTAACTACACTTGAGTTGCAAACTTACAGGTTCTAGCAAGTACCAGTCCAATCACTCTACCTGATAGAACTTTGGGACGAGTAAAACTAAACTCTTTCCAGCCCGAGTAGTATCCGTGGAAGCACTCGTCGTAATTCGATATGTAATACTGACTGATTTTTCGCATGTATAGTTTTCAGGTAACTTGGTATGCAACTTGTACCGAGACTGGATTTTGCCATATGTGGTTTTGCAATAATCGTTCGCATGGCCTGATGGGCCAAAGCATTCAAGATTACTGGACAATGAAATTCAGTGGGTCGACGCATTCCAGTTTATCTAATCAAAATTACCAATTTAGGGGACAATCAGCTTTGCTCTTTCAGTCAGCTCATACTGGTTCCAGTCAGCTCATACTGGTTCGATGCATTCCAGTTTAGGGGACAATCAGCTTTGCTCTATCAGTCAGCTCAAAGTTAGTATGTAATTGATTAATGCATTTTCTTCCAGTTACATAAAGTTACCAGTTTTGGCCGCGTTACCTACCAACAGCAACCCAAATAAGAACGAGCAACTAACAGCCCGCAAAAACCTGTTCCAACGTGAAGTTGCAAAATTATAGTATAAGTATACCATGTTATTGCTGCTTTCCTCCGTTGAAAATATACAAGTAACATGTCATTGGCGCCTTCTGTCAGATTGTCAATGACCCTGAATGAAGCAGCAGCAGCACAAACTCCAAACAAAGAATGATGACCTCGATTAACCCTCAAACAACAAGTCCCCTTCTCTTAAGACACATCTACATGGATACACATCAAACAAGGATTACAAACAGCTGGCAGAAACATGGAAATCACAAAAAATAATCGGGGGTCTTGCGTGTAGTGTCGGGCTCAATTTGCCTAGGTGCTGGATCAAACTGTAGGAAGTTTTGATCCATATTTTCCCCAATCTCTAGAATTGCAGCCATATTCCCACACCGATAACAGTAATTTGGAGCACTAAATACGGTAACCACATTTTTGTCCTGAGCACAACAAACATAAAATTAATGTCTTGACATTTATAGAGTCTCAATGAGATTTCAAACTACTGCATCCTAGTTAAGTTACCTGACACCAATTGTACCCTTCCATGACAAGCTGGTGAGCTCGTGATATCAGACTGAGCCCATTAGTATGGTTGAAGTGAGTGGCTATATCCTGTCCAAATGTATAGCCAGCACCACGGGGTGATATTCCCCACCCACACCGATCATCCGGATCAGACCACAAGAGATCACACATAGGTCCTTCATGTGGAACCTACTTGAACACAAAAAGAAGAAGAGACCATTACTTGCAGAGAAATAAAAGGGAACAAAACAAGCTAGAGATATATAAAAATAGTCAAAAATAGAGTATCAGTGTTTGAAATATAATTCATATATGTTCTAGATGTGTCCCTAATTGGCCAGTAGCAAAGCCACTACTTTCCTAATAACTGCATTTAGCACAATGTAATTGGCAAGCAGCATCATCAAATATGGAACTGATAATAGGAGAAATTAAAATGTGGCGATTAATTAGTTGTACCTCCTGTATGCGGTCCAAGGCTCGAATATTATCCAATGTATCTAGAGATGGCGAAAGACCTCCATGCAAACAGAAGATCTACAATAGAAAAATTCGTTGAAGTTAGAAAACATGAATCAGTTGCAGAAGTCAAATCATTCAACATCAACGATGCAAACCTGACTCTCAATGAGAGCAGTAAGGGGTAGGTAGTCAAAAAGGTCAGTGAAATACTTCCAGACATTTGCATTTCCATATTTCCTCAGGCACTCATCATAAAAGCCATACCTGAAAAGCAGAATTAAGTAAAGAAGTCATATAAACCACAATCGAAGGGACTGCAATTAATGATGCACACATGTGGTTTGCAAGATTGCCAGTCAGTGCAGTGGCCAGCTGGCTGTCTCATGGTAGAAAACTCTCACAAGGCAATGCTCTAAAAGAAAAAGAAATGGAGATGCCATCTCCACAGCTACACATAACCAAAACCTAGTGGAAAAAAGATCTATAAAACTTGCCCTTGCAACATCTGCAACTCAATCCTTTTCACCCACAGACATTTCTCTTTAAATCTAGGTGGTTGTTAGCTCACATTTATGCTTGTTCTTTAGTAAACTAGAACCGAAAATACTATAGTTTTGATTCTCTTCTCCTTTTTAAGCAAAATGATTCAAGTAGCATGCAGATCACCTTATCCACCATTCATTTTGATCTCCGGCATTAATGAATGATCCAAGTAACACACTGCTAGCTTCACCCAAACTTTTTACTATCACTCCTATTTCTCATCTGTCAGGCAGTGAATACTAACGGGGATGACATCAGAATCAGAGGCAGCAGTCCACAAACACATTGTTCAACCATGCAGGCTCACAAAAGAACTCCAACACTGAGGTGACATGCAATGTGTTGCAATGTTCAAAGACAACTTCAGTGCATGCATAGGTTTGTGACAAATTATGCCCCAATGGGAAACGGTACACACTTTTAGGTCCGCTAAGGACAAAGAAAAAAGACAAATGGAAAGGCTTGATAACACTGAGTCTAGTTTGGTAACTGGTCCCAAATTTTTGATAAAAAATAGAATGTGGTTCTGAACGTTTTTAGGTAATATTCCTAATCAGTGATATGACTAATTTTTTCTTTAGGATAGCTAATGGGCAATTGCTTCAGATAAAGTTGTCCAATAATTGCAGGGTATTGGAAACTATATTCTAGAGGTTAAAATTCAGTGACAAGGTCATTCGATGAAGGAAAGGACTTGGAAATCCAAAAGGAGGGTAACATAAACTCAACCAAAGAAGAGCACTAAGATTGTCAAAGTTTCTACTCCTGCAAAACATATTCCAGCACGACCAGCAAAAGAGAGAAATAGAAACTGCAGTATGTTGAAATAAACTATTATAATTTGGACTGAAAAATGGTCATCAAAACTATCTAGCTCTTCATATTTCACATTGTTAATAATATACAACCTGTAAGGCAACAAACAAAACCAAATGCAATAATACAAAACTTGGGGTGAAACTTATAGCTTAGTTTGTTTCTTAGAACTGTCCTACAACTCCTATCAGGTCAAAGTACACAGATTCAATAGAGAAGAAAAACATAATCTTACACTTGAGTGATCTGCCTGCTCTCGTGGTTTCCTCTTAGAATGGTGATCCTGTCTCTGTAACGGACTTTCAGTGCCACCAAGAGTGTGACTGTCTCGACTGAATAGTACCCCCTATCTGCGGTGACATCATTTGGAAATTTAAAAAACAACAAACACTTCAAAGATCCCAAATTTAGAAAACAATGCACCATCTCGCAAATAGTGGAATCAATAACCGTTTGGATTTCACTTTTTTTTTTTTGATTAAGTTTGGACTTCACTCAAGTTAGAAAGAAGCCCAGCAGAAATTACCAAAAAAGTAAAACATAGAAAGGAACAGCAAAAAATAATTGCATTATCTCATAGGCAATTCCGCTCATGTCATTTTATCTCCCTCCGCAGGCCAATGTATATGAACCTAATCAGCTCACATTTTCAACAACCACAAAATATTTGGTCTCCGTTGTTTTCTCTATCTAACTAATACTTAGCAGCAACCGCCCGCCAATCAACCTGTTGCAACTGAAATATTTGATTCCTAGAAGTTATTTGTCAATAATTGATCAAAATTATTTAAAAAAGAAATTGACAACAGCTATACTGACTGCAACAGTATAACAAAAATCCAAAGATAATGAAGAAAACCAAACGCAAGCAATTTTTTTTTTACAAACACAAAACAAAGAAAGAGTAACTGAAATAACGGACTGACCTACGTAGTCGCCCATGAAGAGATAATTAGTGTCTGGCGCGTTCCCGCCAATTCGGAAGAGCTCGAGGAGGTCGTAGAACTGGCCGTGGATATCGCCGCAGACGGTGACCGGGCACTTGACCGGCTGCACGTTCCACTCCTCCACGAGAATCGCCCTGGCCTGTTCGCAGAGGGCCTTGACCTCCGCCTCGGCCAGCGGCTTGCACTCCATCAGGTGCTCGATCTGACGGTCCAGATCCCCCTGCGACGGCATCGTATCCTTCCTTCTACTAATCCTCCTCCGGATGAGGCTTGGCTTTGTTTGTTGCGGCTTCGATTTAATCGACGATCTGCGGTGTGGAGGAGGGATAGCTTAGGGTTTTGAGAGGACCGAGACGCGCCGTTCTGGAGATCTCTGCTCTATCATTCATTCCTTCATCTCTATGCGCTCTTGCTTCTGTGATTAGGAGATTTTTCTTTTTTTTTTTTTTTGAGGAATTTCGTTTTCTGGAAAGAGTTTCTTTTGGTATCAATGATTGTTGTTGTTATTGGAGAGAAACGAAAGCGAGAGGGCTGGCTGGGGAAGGCAAGGAAGAAGAGAGGGAGTTTTGTGAATTGGTGTTTTTTTTTTTTTTTGCTTCCTTCTTTTTGAACTTTGTGAGTTATGAAATGAGACTCAAATGCAAATGAAATGAAATTATCTGTCGATTTTGTTCTTTGGTTTGATTTTCCTTTTTTGTTCTTTTATTTTTTTTTTCTTTCTCTACATTCAAATGACATAATTTAAATGAAGGAAAAGGAGGATATTCAATATTCAATATTCAACATTCAATAGAATCAAATCATCATCAATACTGCGAGTGGGGGAAGGTACCAAGATTTTTTTTTTTCATCCTTTTTCTCTCTCCGGTGGCTCCGCCGAGTCAAAATCATAAGCGTAAGACACGTGTCACTCTGCTGCTCTGTTTCGAATTTGATCAATCTATGTTTTTCTTCTGCGTTCAACGAGTTTATCCGGCTTGTGTTAGGTAACGCCACTTGACTAGACTGACGGACTAGTCCTCAAGAGATACCAATTAATAAAACCCGTTTATTTTTGTAAAATTTCCAGATTTCCTAGAATTGTTGTAAATGTTATAAAATTGAGGAAGAATTATACTATTTGATGGAATAATACAAACTTGATCAAACTTGATCAAGGTAATAATACAACTTTGGTAATAATAATACACTTTTGATAATAATATGTAGAAGAGAATAATAAATTTAGATGGAGGGAGATTGGAAGAGAAGTATATGGAATGAGAAGAGAGTGAAGTTTATGGTAGGTTGTAAGTGTATGAAAGTGAAGGAATGAAGGGGTATTTATAGTTGGAAATGGGAGGATAAAAACAAATAAGTATAATTAATTTAAAAGGATAAAATCAAAGGGATGTTAGGTAAAGGAAGATGATATTAGGATTAGGACAATTGGAATTATGGAGGGTAATTAGTCAAAGAGATAATTCCAAGTAGAAGTTTGGTGTATGGGTAAAGTATTTACCGGGGGTAAATTCGGGTATGGTAAAAATGAGTTTTACTGGATGGTAACAATGACATTCACCATAATTTATTTATAACACTCCCCCTTGAATGTCATTGCACCTTAGATAGAATAAGCTTAGGAAGTACTGCCTCGTTAAAAACCTTACCAAGAAAAACCCAGTGGGACAAAAACTTGGTGAAGGAAAAAAGAGTGCAGTGCGTATTCTACTCCCCCTGATTTTGGCATCCCTTGATATCTCGAATCCTCCATAAACCAATCCTCTTCATCAATTCTTCAAAAATTATAGTAGGAACTGATTTTGTAAATAAATCTGCCGGATGTCACTTGAATGATTCTTGATGTATCCTCCCTTCAATTGGGCAATGAAGCTAGCATTACCTTCATAAATCGTCGTTGGAACATCTTCCTCGCTAACTAATCCATATGAATCTTGACTATGCTGCATCATCGATCTTAGCAAGCATATTCTCGGCTAACTTCATGTATGAACACAATTTCTCCATTATTTGAAGAGGCAACAACGATACTTTATTTTCTAGTCACAATGATACTTGATGTATCTGCATGTGCTTTATGTGGATCAAATAAAAGACCTACATATGCAAAACCAACTAGATGCACCTTGGTCTCACAAAGTTAAAATAATTCCATATACCAAGATAATAGAATATGTATTTATATATTATATTCCAATATAAATACGTTAGAGCAAAATTATATTTTGTAAATAAATTTATAGCAAAAGCTTCAGGCTTTATATTACTAGCAAGATAAATTACACTTAGATAAGGTACTTCAGGACCAATCTAATTCTTTATGAGATTTTTCATCATAGCACGGCATTTGGAAGCTTCTCCAGGAGTTCCAATAATATTTAAATTACAAAAACACATATGAATTATCAACATAAGCAAAAATAAATTCATGCACCCAAATTGGTTTAAACCATCAATTTAACTTAATTTTGTATATTCCTAGAAATTAGTTGCTTCAAGCAACTTGAATCCTTCAGGGATTCTCTTATATACGTCATGATATATGGATCCATAGAAATATAGGCTGTCAGGGCATCTATTAGATGCGTTTCTAATTTTTCATATTATGCCAGACTTATCAAAAATAATTGCATCCACCACAAGGGAGTATATCTCCTCACAATTAATATCAAGTCGTTTGGGTAAAACCTTGTGCAATAAGCCGTGCTTTGAATTTCTCTATTATGATTTCCTTTTTGCACAAATACCCATTTTTCAATCGACTGGTTCTACACCATCTGGTGTACGGACTACAGGTCCGGAAAATATCTTGCTTCACTTGCGAGTCTAACACAGCCTTAATCATGTTTCTCAATTTGACCAATCATTCTACGCCTATATTGACCACTGGATGTAAGTTCATGATCCTTATTTTATTTAGCGCTATATTATAAATAAAACAAATATTCCGTCGACGGTTATTTCACATCGGTTCCATCACATTCCTGACACTGTAATTGAGATCTCATCATTTTTATTTATTTCAGATACCTGTGTTACTTCTGGAACTTTATCAATTGTGTCAGAAGACCTCATCTGGAGGACATTTAATATGAACCTCTACTGGAGGCCATCTTTTCTAACTGGGGCCATCTTATCTCTTTTGCTCCTTTCTCTCTATCGAGAATTTTGTTTTCTTTTGGAACCGAGTATATTATACGCTTCTTGCATACTTTAGATTCATTTGCATACTATTCTTGTTCTTCTGGAACATTAATTTGAATAGGAGTATTTGCAGCTGGTATACAAGATTTGGTCACTTTATGTGTCTGGCACTTGCATATCAATTTTCCTGCAAATGAATCATCTTTTGAACTTCAGGTTCACACTAATTTGTTTGAGAATCAACAACTATATATTGATAATATATTTCAATAATATCTTGATCCAGCTACTTACTTTCTCCCCCTGATGTTGGGTAAACTCTATCGTCAAATTAACAAATCTCCAATCGCTAGTCAATGGTTTCAATTACTTTGTAATTGATGGAGATTTTTATACCCAACATCTATTCCCAACCTTCTTTAAGGACTATCTTTACTATACTGTGGTGGAGCATTATATACTGTATAACCAACGGTCCGAAGATGGGAGTTACTAGGTTCGTGACCATGAACCAATTAAATGGGGAGACCTTATGATAACTTGTTGGCTTGATGCACACAAGTGTTGCTGCATATAAAATACCATTTTCTCAAACAATAATATTTCATTAACAATGGTCCTGCAATCAATTATCAATATTCCCCCAGATCTATTTGGGTTTATTTCCAATGATATACATTATCCATTGAAGAAATATACCAGCATTATCTAGACATATAGTCTAATAACATAAGTAGGGACATGTACCCGCAAGTGGCTTAATCATCAAAATAAGTGCGCACAATGCCAACTTGCATCGCACAATAGACCATCTAGTCGATGCATCGTAAAAATTACCTAGATGGTCAACACGGCGGATTTATTAGTCCGTGTACATGTCCCTGAATTATTTCCAAACTTGCTGGTGATTCTAGGCCAATCTCATCTTAGGAAGGCCGTATAATTAATTTCGCAGCAAACAAACACGTGGAAATTTATTGATTGTAAAACTTCTGGTTTTTCAATGAATGACCATATAAATTTCGTGCATCATTATTGACCTGGGATGGCCTATCCGGTCATGCCAAACAATAAGTCCATGTACCAACTTCAAGTTTGTGCCAGCTTCAGGCTGCTATTTATGTGCCAGCTTCAGGCTGGATATAATAACTTAGGAAAATTATTTACCGACTTCTGGCTCGTGCATAGAAGCTATAAATCACATATCTATCTGCCAACTTCTAGTTGGTCTCAGCTGCGGGCTGTGCAAACTGTGTATTTAAACACTTAAAATTGCTAGCTTCAGGCTAGTGCATTCCAGCTTCTGGCTGGATATGGTAAGTTTCAATTACTCAATTGCTAGCTTCGGGCTGCAATACATGTGTCAATATTAGGCTTATTTCTGCCACTCATGTCGGAGAAGATCAGAATTATTGAGCAATAATTAAAGTAGTGGCAAACTTTTCCAAAAATAAAACCTCGAAGATTGAAAAGCTTTGGAGTTTACTGACAAATAATGCAAAGTTTTTAATTACCGAAAAATCTTCTGGATCTTTTTGGAGACAGAAAAAGAGTCCATATTTGAAAAACTGACACCTAGCTGTCTAATCTCAGACTATAAGAAGGGGAGGCGGTTGAGATAGGAAGATGCAGAAAACTCAACAAGACAAGAAAAATGCCTTCCCCAGCTACTGCTTTCTTTGTTGAGGGTGCCTCTCTAGGAAGAAGGAATAGGTTAGCTTATAGCATGGTGAATGAGCAGCAAGAGGAATTACCGAATGATCTGGCAAGAATTCCTCGTTTAGTGTTTGTTGATGAACTTTATTCATCTAGGTTCTTTGTAACTCCTATGGAAGAAACATTCTTCCTAGAGGACCAAAGCAATCTAAGGGCTTCCTTTTATGGCTCGGCTAACTCTATTATGTTTTTCATATCTAATAGACTGCAGGAATTTCAGCTAGAGCCTTCATGTCAAATTTTAAATCAAAG
>JAKUCV010004023.1:10232-30770 GCA_028386065.3 Turnera subulata | reverse complement strand
CAGCCTGTCTGGAATGCAATATACCTGAACCACAAATAACTCAACCTACGGGATGAAAGCCCGCAGGTGAGGGGTGAGTCCGAAGTGCCCACCGGGTAAACCCATAAGCAAATATACATATACATACACCGTAACTATTCCAAGTCACAACACAACAATTAACCAAGGTTCTCACGAACCTTAAATACACACTGGTGATTCCAGACACGCTATTCCAATTTTATTATCAGGGCCCTTATCACAAGTTAAATGATGGCCGTCGCCTGGTAGTCAAGCTAGCTAGCCCGTGGACCCCGCCCTGGTACCTCCACGTAAAACTGGCGTAGACAGGGAGCAGGACCAACCACTAACTCTCCCCCAACGCCTAAAAATAATAATTGGTACAGACAGGGAGCAGACCCCAAGCACACTCTCCCCCAGCACCATAAAATCAAATTATCATCTGGCTGTTCCAACATTTAACTGTGACTTACTAGATGTCTAAGTGTATTCAATTTATTATTTCTTTTTCCCTCGACTAGTTACTACATTTCTATCATCCAACCATTATCTCATTATCCCGAGCAGGCTCGCAGCCTCTCCGCTCGTCTGGATAATAACCAATACCAAACTATCATCACATAATAGTACCCCCGGTACTCAACTCACACAATTCTACAGTCAACAACAGCAATAGTCTTACTTATATCCACAATTCCAACATCATCAATTATATCAACAGCAACAATAATTTCAACAACATCAATGGCAACAATTATCAACCTAATACCTCACACAACAACCATACACAGCCATAAAGTATCATACCAGCATCATTGGACACAGTAAGCAAACAGCAACTTGATATCACGGGATGTAAATAAATATTTACTTAACCTCACCTTAGCCGATTACTCAACTCAGGAAACATCAATCGGTCCAAAGCCGGTTCCACAGGAACTGCTCGATATCATAACCTATATAACAAATAATAAATGCACACATAAGATGCACATAACAGGTATGCTATGATGCCCAAACTGCGAAATAATCCCATCCCGATTACTTATCCTTTATTTCCATTTTTTTACCGAAAATAATTAACCATACGTATTTCCGAATATAATTTCGGTACCATACTTTAATTAAAACTCTTTTCAGAATATATTTTCATAAAATAATTATAATTTCCAAAATAATAATTATCATTTTTTTCCGGAATTAACATATATATAATTTTCCAAGATATTTCCATAAGTAAAACTATATAACATAATATAATTACCAATTGTTATTATTTGTTAAAAATATATATAATCATATGCTATAAATATTATTTCCCGGTAAATATATATTCATAAAAGCTTATTCTGAAATTAATTACAATTTAATAGATATACATTTTTATTTTCCATGGACAAATTACATTCCAAAATATTTATATATCAACATGAGTATTTACTTGTCATAAATAATAGTTATGTATACTATTTATATATTTCCAAGTATTCCCATAATTGATTATATATCTGTGAAATTAAATATATATATATGTATTTTATTATTTTTATTTAATTTATTATTTTTATTATTTTTTTTAATTGGACTGGGCATGAACAGAACTATCCCAGGCTTGAACAGGACCAGCTCAGATGTCCAGCCCATGCCCAGAACAATTGACCCAGCCCAAAACCACTAGCCCAAATAACAGCCACAAGACTAAAAGCTTAGGCCCACCATTACACCTAAGCCTAAAGCCCAACAAAGCCCAAACCTAATCTAAACCTATAACCCATAAAAACCCAAACTAAACCCCAAGCCCACTAGCCCATGCATGAAAACAAACAGCCCATGCACAAAAATATCGTCTTCTTCACGGGTGCAACGGTTCACCTTGCTCTCCATGTGCAGGTGGCGACGGCGCAGGGGACGGAGGCGCGGGCACGGCCCGACGAGGACGACGGCGACGTGCAGACGGCTCGGGGTGGCGGTGTCGACTCGTTGCAGAGGAGGAAGAGAGGGACCCCGGGTTGGTGGCTCGTCGTCGGGTCTCCTCGAAATGGTGGTGAGCAGTGGTCGGCACCGGCGGCGGAAGAGAAGGGTGGCGGCAGAGCAGGCTGGAGGAGGCGGCGGCGTGGTCGACCGTTGGTGGCAGAGAACGGTTGATGGCAGCGCGCGCGCGTGGAGAGGAAAAGGGGAAGGGGAGGGCGACGACTCAGGTGGTGGATGGCGCGGGTGTGCTGCGGTGGTGGTTGTGTTTGCGTGTTTGGTGGCGGGTCGCGGCAAGGGTGGCGGCGGAAGGGAGGAGGAGTAGGAGGGGAAAAGGAAAGAAAGAAAAGAAAAGGAAAGGAGGGAGATGGGTTCGGTGGATGTGTGTCTGTTTGTTGGTGGAGAAGAGGAGATGGGGAGGAGAAGGGAAGACAAGAGGGTCACGGGTGAGAAGGCAAGGGAATGTGGCAGACATGGGTTCACGGGAGAAGGGACAGAGAAGACGGTGGGGCAGGCGGCTGCGTCACGGGCGGAAGAAGGATGGTGACCGGAAAGAAAGGGGAAAAAGAAAAGAGAAAAAGAAGAAAGAAAAGAAGAAAAGGAAGATGACAGGGGCAAAATCGTAATTTCCCGTCCCGAGTCTAAAAATATGACTTGGGCTCGGAAAATCCGATTAATCCTCCTGAGCATCGTCCAACCCTCGGAACTGAAAACCGAGGCTCGGTTAGTCAGAAAGACACTCCCGAGCGCGGGAAAACCCTCGGTTTCGAAAACCGACTCCCGATTTACCTTGAATTAATTACCCAAGATTAATTCATTCGGTAAATCACTGTATAACGACTTTAACAGTCCCGGTAAAAATCCAAATTTTACCCGGGCTGTTATAATTAAAACCTCATCCAGGGCCATAAGCACAATTAATTATACTGTCTTATTCGCTTCAGGGAATAGAATAGAGTCAATTCAACGGGATCCATAATAATATCTTTTATTACTGTAACTGGGGTTTCTGTACTCTTCAAGAGTATTAGCTCTTCCAGAGCGTAAATATATGATCTTCTAGATCATAGTAAAGCATGCGTTCTTCAGGAACATATTCAAACTTATGCTCTTCTGGAGCGTATTAAATTTTTTTATTTCGAGATTGTACTATCACATGTTATGTGAAATAGTTGATATCCATACATATAATTCTCTCCCTTAGATGTCAACTTGCATTGTCTTCAGGACAAATGCCTGAGCCATTATTCTAGAAACGATGATAAAGTGCTGTAAAGTAAATAAAATAAAATAAAATAGCACATAATAATAAAACTGAAACATAAATTAAAATTATTCAATATATACTGGCTTGCACCTTCAGGGTAAGCAAGATAATAACAGTATCCATCATCAGATGGTCATACAATATCCACCTTCTGGTGGTTATAAAATATCCACCTTCTGGTGGTCATACAACATCTTTCTTCAATTTTCCTCAAAGATCTGCGGGATCTTTTGGCAGTAAGACATCCAGTTATTGCGTCTGCCAGACAATTTGCATTTAAAATGCATTCAATGCCCATAACAAATTTCTTCCGGAAATTTTAAGAGCCTTCAATTAACATAATTCCAAAATTTAAATAAAAAAAAGACTTAATTAAAAAAATAAATAAACATGGGCCTTTCATAAATTAGCCCAGTCAAAAATAAATAACCGAAAATTAAATACGATGGGCCTTATATGAGCCCATGAATAACGTAAATGAAATTAAAGCGAGAATGAAATGCAATGGGCCTTGTACGAGCCCAATCAAAACGTAAATGAAAACGAGAAATTAAATATAATGGGCCTTTTCGTAGCCAAATAAATAGCCGAAAATTAAAGACAATGGGCCTTTTATGAGCCCATTTGTAATTTAAATAAAAACATAAACATAAATTAAATACAAGAATAATAATAGATATAATATACACCTACTCGATAAATCTTTCGGCAATAATAATGGCATAATAATAAAGAATATATAATATATATATGCTTACTCGATAAATCTTTCAGCAATAATAATAGCATAATAATAAAGAATATATAACATATATAGAAAGGATGAAAGTAGTAATAAAAAAAGTTTTAGAAATAAATATCTTAATAGAGTAGAGACTCGTGCTGATAACGTGTTATAAAATTGAGGAAGATTTACACTATTTGATGGAATAATACAAACTTGATCAAGGTAATAATACAACTTTGGTAATAATAATACACTTTTGATAATAATATGTAGAAGAGAATAATAAATTTAGATGGAAGGAGATTGGAAGAGAAGTGTATGAAATGAGAAGAGAGTGAAGTTTATGGTAGGTTGTAAGTGTATGAAAGTGAAAGAATGAAGGGGTATTTATAGTTGGAAATGGAGGATAAAAACAAATAAGTATGATTAATTTAAAAGGATAAAATCAAAGGGATGTTAGGTAAAAGAAGATGATATTAGGATTAGGACAAATGGAATTATGGAGGGTAATTAGCCAAAGAGATAATTCCAAGTAGAAGTTTGGTGTATTGGTAAAGTATTTACTGGGGGTAAATTCGGGTATGGTAAAAATGAGTTTTACTGGATGGTAACAATGACATTCACCATAATTTATTTATAACAGTAAAGATATTTAACTACGGAGAATATATTTATTATTTATAATTTTAAAAGTTTGTCTCTTCTAATTAAGTTGTTGTCTAAGAAAAAGATAGCATTTGTTATGATGCTCTACTAAAAATCTCAAATAACTAAAACTAGAACTTAAAAGAGCTAATGCCATAAACTAAAACACTAAAAAAATATGAATAAAGAAAGAAAGTATTGTAAAACGTGATAAATAGTGAATGCTGTTACACCTACTTTTTGTTCTATATATTGTGAGCTGAAATGAATGAAAGTAGAACACTGAGCTTATGCTCTGCTTCTTCTTCTTCCCTTTCACCATCTCCTTCTTCTTCTTTATTCTTCCAATCAAGCTTCACAACATTAAACACAAGATTTATAGCACGTTATCAGCACGATTGTTTCTACTCGATTAAGAAACAAACCCAGTGAAGAAGATAGGAAGAAATTGGAAACTTTGCAGCACATAAGATTGAAGTTTTTGAGACTCGTTCATAAACTTGGTCATTCTGCGGAAGAGTCGATTGTAGCCCAGGTGCTATACCGTCTGGCGCTAATTGCAGGTAGGCAAACTAATCAACTGATTAGCCTTGACGCTGAAAAAAAGAATAGTTGTGCAGCTGGAGACGAAAGGAAGAAGAAGATGAACAGTGCTCCACCCTCGGCATTGTTCATCCGTAAATGTTTCCGACCACCACTCGCCACACCGCCGCCACCAGTCTGTTCATCGTGCCATCGCCGACTGACCGGAGCCGCCCCCAGCCTCCCCTGCCGCCCGACGCGCTGCCGAGAGGCCTTTACCCGACGAGGATCCGTCGGATCCGCCTCCACGTCCTGCTGCCACCGCGCCTCGCTCCGCCACCCGCAGCCACCGGTACCAGCGACGTCGCCCTCGTCCGCTGCTTGCAGTCCCACTGTTGCCGCGCTCAACCTCCCTTACTGCCGCCGTCGCCGCTGCTCAACCCGCAAAGATGCGAAACAGGTTGCGACAACCCGTTTCCACACGGGCGGGTCGCGAGCCTGAGATTTCAGGTTGGGCTGCTGTCTTGGTTGGACCATGGTAGACCCGGGCCGTTACTGTTTATGGCCCAGGTAGTGTAAAAAAAAATCAAAAAAAAGGAGGGAAAAAGAAAAGAAGGGGAAAAAGAAAAAAATATAATTCTAAAAAAAATATATATATATAAAATTTGAGAAAATATCTACCGGAATAATAACCGGGTATAAGTATGATATATTACATATTATTGCTGAAAGACTTATCGAGTAAGCATATTTTTTATTTTTATTTAAATTACGATTGGGCTATTAAAAGGTCCATATATTAGTATGATATATTATATATTATTGCTGAAAGACTTATCGTGTAAGCATATTTTCCATTTTTATTTAAATTACGATTGGGCTATTAAAAGGTCCATGTATTAGTATGATATATTATATATTATTGTTGAAAGATTTATCGAGTAAGCATATTTTATATTTTTTTATTTAAATTACGATTGGGCTATTAAAAGGCCTATTGTATTTAATTTCTCGTTTAAATTTCATTTATATTTTGCTTGGGCTCGTACAAGTCCCATCGCATTTAATTTTCGGTCATTCATTGGGCTATGAAAAGGTCCATTATATTCTTGCTTTAATTTACGTTTTGGTTGGGCTCATACAAGGCCCATTGTATTTAATTTTCAATCATTTAATTTTAATTGAGCTAATTAATAAAAGGCCCATGTTTATTTATTTTATTTATGCCTTTTATTTATTTATTTTTGGAATTATGTTCATATTATAAATTTTGGAAGCCCTTAAAATTTCCGGAAGAAATTTGTTATGGGCATTGAATGCATTTAAATACAAATCGTCTCGAAGACGCAATAAAAAAGAATATAAAGCACAGACTGGATGTCTTACTGCTAAAAGATCCCGCAGATCTTTGAGGAAAATTGAAGAAAAATATGCCCACCAGAAGATGGATATTATACGACCACCAGAAGATGGATATTGTTCTTGCTTACCCTGAAGGCGCAAGTCATTTTTTTTTTATTGAAAGCTTTTGTTTTATGTTCTGTTTAATTATTATTTGTTATATTCTATTTTATTATGTTTACTTTACTGCTATTGTAATCGTTTGTAGAATAACGGCTCAGGCATTTGTACTGGAGACAATGCAAGTTGACATCCAAGGGGGAGAGTTATATGTGTGGACGTCAATTATTTTACATAACATGTACATTCTCAAAAATGAGAAAAAGATTTATATGCTCCAGAAGAGCATAAGTTTGAATATGTTCTTGAAGAACGCATACTTTACTATGATCTAGAAGATCATATATTTACGCTCTGGGAGAGCAAATACTCTTGAAAAGTACAGAAACTCCCACTTACAGTAATAAAAGAAATTATTATGGATCCCGCCAGATTGACTCTGCTCTATTCCCTGAAGCGAATAAGACAGTATAATTAATTGTGCCTGTGGCCGTGAATGAGATTATAATGGCAAGGCTAAGGGAAAACATGCATATTATTATTGCATAATGGGTCCATAACTGGAGAACATTCACAAAGAGGAATTGTTCTCATACATAAGTTGAAATAATTATTTATCTATTGGGTACAACTTTGACTCTAAACTCTGAGCCTCGTTGTTGATGTTGACCCTAACACTGTCGTTGCAGGATAACCACATGCCACCCATATTGTTTTCTCCACGTATCTCAAATCGATTCGTTGCAGGAAAACGGAGTGGGATTACACCATGATTTTCTCCTGCTTGCCACAAAGTCTCAGTAATCAGTACCATGTTGAGCTTGTACTGATTCTTTAGATCCCTTAAGGTACGCACAAAATCTTGAGACCTTCTTGCTACTCCCCTGCAATTCCATAGTAGAAGTCGTACCTTAGGCCATGTAGGTGGTAACCCAGTCACCCTTGGGACGCTCCGAGCCATCATGGAAACCTGATAATAACTGCTTTGATTTAAAATTTGACATGAATGCTCTAGCTGAAATTCCTGCAGTCTATTAGATATGAAAAACATAATAGAGTTAGCCGAGCTATAAAAGGAAACCCTTAGATTGCTTTGGTCCTCTAGGAAGAATGTTTCTTCCATAGGAGTTACAAAGAACCTAGATGAATAAAGTTCATCAACAAATACTATACGAGGAATTCTCGCCAGATCATTCGGTAATTCCTCTTGCTGCTCATTCACCATGCTATAAGCTAACCTATTCCTTCTTCCTAGAGAGGCACCCTCAACAAAGAAAACAGTAGCTGGGGAAGGCATTTTTCTTGTCTTGTAGAGTTTTTTGAGTTTTCTACATCTTCCTGTCTCAACTGCCTCCCCTTCTTATAGTCTGAGATTAGACAACTAGGTGTCAGTTTTTCAAATATGGACCCTTTTTCTGTCTCCAAAAAGATCTAGGAGATTTTTCGGTAATTAAAAACTTTGCATTATTTGTTAGTAAACTCCAAAGCTTTTCATTCTTCGAGGTTTTGCTTTTGGAAAAGTTTGCCACTACTTTAATTATTGCTCAATAATTCTGATCTTTTTCGACATGAGTGGCAGAAATAAGCCTAAAACTGACACACGCATTGCAGCCTGAAGCTAGCAATTGAGTAACTGAAACTTACCATATCCAGCCAGAAGCCGGAATGCACTAGCCTGAAGCTAGCAATTTTAAGTGTTTAAATACACAGTTTGCACAGCCCGAAGTTGAGATCAACTAGAAGTTGATTATTGGATATCTTGTTTGGCATGACCGGTTGGGCCATCCCGGATCAATAATGATGCACGATATTTATTCTTGGTTATTCATTGAAAAACCAGAAGTTTTTACAATCAATGAATTTCCATGTGTTAGTTTGCTGCGAAAATTAAATGTTTGGCCTTCCTAAGATGAGGTTGGCCTAGAATCACCAGCAATTTTGGGAATAATTCAGGGACATATACGCGGACTGATAAATCTGCCGTGTTGACCATCTAAGTAATTTTTTATGATGCATCGAGTTGATGGTCTATTGTGTGATACAAATTGGCATTGTGCGCACTTATTTTAATGATTAAGCCACTTGCGGGTACATATCCCTACTTATGTTATTAGACTATATGTCTAGATAATGCTGGTATATTTCTTCAATGAATAATGTATATCATTGGAAATAAACCCAAATAGATCTGGGGGAATATTGACAATTGATTGCAGGACCATTGTTAATGAAATATTATTGTTTGAGAAAATGGTATTTTACATGCAGCAGCACTTGTGTGCATCAAGCCACAAGTTATCATAATGTCTCCCCATTTAATTGGTTCATGGTCACGAACCTAGTAACTCCCATCTTCGGACCGTTGGTTGTACAAGTATATAATGCTCCACCACGGCATAGTAAAATTGGTCCTTAAAGAAGACTGGGAATATATGTTGTGTATGTTGGGCATAAATCTCCATCAATTACAAAGTAATTGAAACCATTGTCTAATGATTGGAGATTGGTTTATTTTTAATTTTATGAAAGAGTTTACCCAATATCAGGGGGAAAAAATAGGCAGTTGGATTAAGATATTATTGAAATGCATTATGAATGTATGATTGTTGATCCTTAAATCAAATTAGTGTGAATCTGAAGTTCAAAAGATGATTCATTTGTAGAAAATTGATATGCAATTGCCAGACACATAAAGTGACCAAATCTTATATACCAGCTGCAAATGCTCATGTTCAAAAATTAATGTTCCAGAAGAACAAATATAGTATGCAAATGAATCCAAAGTACGCCAGAAGCATAGAATATACTCGGTTCCAAAAGAAAACAAAAATTCTCAATAGAGAAAAAGGAGTAAAGAGATAAGATGGCCCCAGTAAAGAAAATAAGACCTCCAGTAGAGGTTCATATTATAAGTCCTCAAGGAGAGGAAAATCCTCCAGATGAGGTTTTTCTGACACAAATTGATAAAGTTCCAGAAGTAACTCAGGTACCTGAAATAAATGAATATGATGAGATCTCAATTACAGTGTCAGGAATAAGATGGAACCGACGTGAAATAACCGTCGACGGAATACTTGTTTTATTTATAATATAGCGCTAAATAAAATAAGGATCATGAACCTACATCTAGTGGTCAATGTAGGCGTAGAATGATTGGTCAAATTGAGAAACATGATTAAGGCTGTGTTAGACTCGCTATTGAAGCGAGATATTTTCCGGACCTGTAGTCCGTTGTGAAGCAAGATATTTTCCGGACCTGTAGTCCGTACACTAGATGGTGTAGAACTAGTCGATTAGAAAATGGGTATTTGTGCAAAAAGGAAATCATAATAGAGAAATTCAAAGCACGACTTATCGCACAAGGTTTTATCCAAACGATTTGGTATTAATTGTGAGGAGATATACTCCCTTGTGGTGGATGCAATTATTTTTGATAAGTCTGGCATAATATAAAAAATTAGAAATGCATCTAATAGATGCCCTTACAGCTTATATTTCTATGGATCCATAAGTCATGACATATACATGAAGATCCCTGAAAGGATCTAAGTTGCCTGAAGCAACTAATTCCCGGTAAATTACAAAATTAAACTAAATTGATCTTTACATGATTTAAATCATTTTTGAGTATGCATGAATTTATGTTGATAATTCATATCTATATATTTTTTTGTGATTGGAACTTCTGAAGAAGCTTTCAAATACCGTGCTATTTGGGATGAAAAATCTCAACAAAGAATTAGATTGGTGCTGAAGTACCCTATCTAGGTGAAATTTATATTGCTAGTAACATGAAGCCTGAAGCTTTTGACTTAAGCCTATATGGCAAGATATAACTTTGTTCTTATCTTCGGGGTATAACAGATGTGATATTATGTTAATCCTGTAAACCCGAAGAGAAAATATTTGGTCTTTGCAGATACAGATCCTTTATTTGATCCACATAAAGCACATGCGGACATCTGCTACAACTTTACACATGAAATTGTTATATCATCGGGACCACAAATGCAAGAGGGCAAGGAAGATGTTCCAACAACGAATTATGAAGATAATGCTGCTAATGCTGTTCAATTAAAGTAGTGCTGTATCAAAAGTGAACGAACATGGCATCTGTCACCAAATGTCAACGAAAGTTGACAAGAACGATTGGCATGCAACGACATCAAGAAATCAAGAGAGACCAAAATGAGGGGGAGTAGTCTACGCACTGCACTCTTTTTTTCCTTCACCAAGTTTTTATCCCACTGGGTTTTTTCTTGGTAAAGTTTTTAATGAAGCAGTTACCCCAAAAGATATATTCTACCCAAAAATACAACAGCATTCAAGGGGAAATGTTGTAAAACGTGATAAATAGTGAATGCTGTTACACCTACTTTTTGTTCTATATATTGTGAGCTGAAATGAATGAAAGTAGAACACTGAGCTTATGCTCTGCTTCTTCTTCTTCCCTTTCACCGTCTCCTTCTTCTTTATTCTTCCAATCAAGCTTCACAACATTAAACACAAGATTTATAACAGGAAGACTGTTTTCATATTGTTGATAAGTGATTGGCAATCTGCTTGTAATAACACCTCCCGAAAGTCAAGATCTCTCACCGTTTCTGGAGCGAAAAGGGCCGCTCGTGCTTCTGCTAATACAGGTGAGGACTGAGGAGCACAAAATTGGGATATGGCCAGGCTGGTTTCTAGAATACCACAAGGCCCACAGGATCATAATAGCTTCCTCCATGAGTTCTTGATTAGACTAAAAGGAATAAAACTTAAAGCAGCAGATAAGTTTGAAAAGACCTGGGCTGGGCTAGTGCTGAATTTGACCAAACCCCTTGAGCTTGGGCATCGTAACAGTAGGTGTAGGTGGTCTGTATCTTCATCTCTTTCGCACCACCTGCCACATGTTGTGTCAGACCCCACTCCTCTTCGAACCAGCTTTGCTCGGGTGGGCAATATGTCTTTTTTTCGCTCGCCAGAAGAAATATTGGACTTTTGGTGGTACTTAGGGACCAAATTTGCTTCCAGTCTTCAAAAGAAACTTGTTCCGGTGCTCCCTCCACAAGTTCCATATAAGCTTCTTATATTATGATGTTGATTTTCAGAAAGCTATTGTATTTAATTTTTCGATCAGTGGGCTTTCAATCAATACTTTTTCCACAGGAATATATTAAAAGTATGTATAAGTGAAGCGTTTTTTTTAACTATTATCCTCTAAGATAAGCATAATATTTTCAAGTGATGAAGTATATATAGGTTCTGTAAAGTAATTTTGGATAAAATATAGTAAATATTAGATCTATATGTAAGATTAAATTAATTTTCATTGAAAATATAAATAATAATTAAGAAGAGAACAAAATAAAAGCTTAAAAATTATTTTTTAGTTATTATTTTTCTAGAAAAGGAGATAAGAAAAAATTATAAATATAAAAATTAATTTTATATTGAGCAGCAAGCATAATTATTTTATTGATCATTAAAATTTTTGAAGTTTTTAGAAACCAATTTTTTTAACAAAGAAATAGATGGACGATAGGTGTCATAAATATTATTCAACATGGAGTTGCACAATTTGATGCGTAATTTTAGCCTAAGCATCACCACAGCTTCACCATAGTCTCTTCTCGTGGCTAGTAGATTCCTCATCATCTTTGTTTTAGTACAGAAGTATGAGGTAGATAAACACTTTTTTGAGGATAATGACTGGGAAATTTTTTTCCCATTAGCCACTCTTTAGTTTTACCAGTAGTTACCTTTACACTAAAGTAGCTTAGGTTTACAAAGAACTTTGATAATATGGAATTATGGATTAATAAGATAATGTGTCTAAATATATTTATGGGACTCGTCCATGACATTATGTAACTAGGTCTTCAAAAAATTGTCTAGTCATCTTTGCTTCTTCCTTATTGGCACGGGTGTTGGACCCAAACTTAAAAAATTTAAGCGGACGTTATACAGACTTGGTCAAAACCAAAACATGCATTAATTTAAGATTTTATTAGATAATGTGTTTAGATATAATTATTGAACTAGTCCATGAGATTACGTAGACAACTAAGTCTATTACCAATTCCTTTCTTATTGATCAACATTAATTAGCATGGGCTTTGGACCCGAACTTAAAAACTTGCGGGAGGAGATATTAGCGAGGTCTCGGGTTCGAGTCCTCACCCACCATACCCAGGTACGCGACGCGGGTCGACCGGATTAGTCGGGCCAAAGCTCCGGATATCTGCTGAGGAACTAAATTTTTTTTTTTTAATACACTAACGAAAAATTTTCTCTATAACTTAAGATTTTACATCTCAAGGCAGATTTTTAGAAATGACATGTGGCACAACCTCTCCGTATTTGTACAACATCAATTTAATCTAGCAAACATGATGATAAGATGATAAGATGATGATATGGATGTTTTTATCTCTTTTTCAAAATAATGATAACATGATGATAAGATGATAAGATGAATAACTTTTTATTTTTTATTGATTATGTTTTTTTATTCACTTTTACAATTAAAATCTCTGTATTATTTTATATAATCAATTAAATATTAATTATATGTAAAAAATATTAATATATTAAGTGACTATCAAATCAAGATTTTTGAAATTTTGATTAATATAATAAGATATTCAATTTCAGCGCCCGTTGAATCCACGGGGTGTGTACCCCGGAGAAGCGCTCCAAATTGTGAAACGTTTTGTGATATAATTTCGGCAACTTCTTTTTTTTTTTTTCCGGATTGATTTCTAAATATTTTAAAATTTTCTTTTGAGACTCATTTTGCATTTATGAGGTTACAAAAATTAGTGTCTTATTGAACAAATTGGGAACACAATACATAAGCAGAGGCGTGAGGCTTGTGTGGACCTAATATGTAGAAACGGATCCTATCACCTTGAATTAGACATTCGACCCTCACTATTGGATTCAGAGTGATATAAACTTAATAACTTTATGAACTTGCACCCGAAATGAGTCTAAATCTAGCTCGGTCCCGAAACCAGATACGTACGGTCACTAACTATATATTGGACTGGAATTAAAGGAACATTAACTTTAGACCGGGCCATTTCAGCAACAGCCGCACACATATGATATACCATCCATTAAATTTTATCATGGGTTGAATCTGCCTTTGAATGCTGGACTTAATATGATATGACTTGCACTAGTTTTCAACAAGGCCTTATTACTTCACATATGAACTTAATCAGTGCAAACATACAGTTCATTATTGCTGTTACCAAATAAATAAATAAATAACTTTATCTCTTTTGTTTTCCGCTTCCTTATTTGGTATCTGGCCTAATTTGAATCTTTCAAACTTTAGACCAGTCTTTGCTATGATCCAATCAAAACTGAAAATGAAAAGAGAGAAAAAAAACAAAAGAAAGAAAGATAAAGGGGAGTAAAAAGCTTCCGTAGAGAGCCTCTTTTTATTTAGCTTTGTAGTGAATGGAGACCGCCATATGTTGTTGTTTCCTTCTTTTCTTTTGTATTTTGATTGCCACGAGACCACAAGAATCTCAAGCAGTTTAACGAGTTTGAATCGACCAATGACCAAAACAGTTGCGCAACCCCACTAATTAAAGAATCGAGAGAAAGGGACTAACACAAGATGCAATCACCTTTTTTTGCCCGAACGAATGTACCTTTAGTTGGTGCATTCCACTTTAGCTTTGGGAACTCATGCCCCTTTTAAAAACAACAATATCTCAAGAATAATATTCATTTGTGTATAAGAAATTGGAACTTGGAACAAATCAAAGCTAAAGACGATTGACAGAAAGAGACAGAAAACATGCCCTCACCCTGTATATATGCATGCATGGCTGCTACAACATATATTTTTGGCTGCTATAACAGATACGGGAATTGCGATTCTCTTCCATGTTCCATATGCTTTTTCTTTTTCTTATGTCCTCACATTTTTTATTTGGTCGCAAAGCTTGAATGGTACTTCATCTCACAGACACACACACCAAAAGACGAAAATAGCAAATCTAAAACAACACCAAAGTATAGTTCTAATTAATTAACTTTGTAAAGGGTGTCAAATCTTTTCCTATATTCTTTTGTGGGTATCTCATCAAACAAATTGAGGATCATTAACGTTAACATTGGCATTCCTAAACCACACATACAAGATATGGCAGATATCTCATGTCATCCCCTTGACCCTTTGTATTCTTGCAGAAACCATTTCCAAAATCTTGGGGTTCCTAGGCTCGTCCAGGAGGTCGTTTCGAGTTTCCAGCTCTCCTGAAATAAACAGGAAATTAATTGGGAGCAACGAAAATGTAGAGCAGAACTAGACTAAACTATATTTTTTTTTTACAAAGACAAAATTATACTAAACTATATATAATATTATATATAATTGATGAGTCAGTACTTACAGCTTGGTTAAAAATTATCTTTAACCCAACAAAATAAAACGCACACGCTGAAAAGCAAACTGGCAGTGCATACCTTGCTTTACAAGCAAGAAAATTAGTTGAAACAATGTGCATATTCAATACAGGAAACAATTTTATTCCTGAAAGAACAATGCCTAACCCAGTGGATAATAAGAGTATATGTACGTCTAGATATGTATAATATGAAACTATCTACTAAATCTCATCCAACAACTTAAATATCTTAGGTTAAAATAGTTTTTACCGTGAATGCACGTAGGTCAGAGATGTTGAGGATTCATATATGAAATATACCTTCCATGTTCTTAATTGAGATCAAAATGAAATTGAGGTAAATATATATGGTGAGTGTTTGCACAAGCTTTCAAGCTTTAATGATCTAAGGGGAAATTTAAGAGAAGGGCATATAAAGAACAATAAAGAAAAATAATCTCATTAATAAAGTCTTCGTTATCATAAAAAAATACAGACAAATAAAATTTAAAATATCTTAGTAGTAATATCTATAATTTATGTGCACTGATAGGTTGATCGATGTACTTACTTAAAACTGACCCCAAACATAAAGTAGTGACCACGCTAGCTAGAGTCAAATGAAAAAATATTAATTAGTGTTTGTTAGTATTTTTATTTGTCTGTTATGAGTACTGCAACTTAATTTGCTTACTTCCAAGTTTTAACAGGTAAAGGAAGCAAGAAAAGAGAAAAGAAATAAAGACGACATGAAAAGCTTAAAGGCCTCGTAAATGCAGAGAACAAAATGAAATGTTACTTAGCTTTGAATAAACAAGTTTAATGGTGAAGGATGGAATAAAGCGAAGGGACATACTTTGCTTCCTTTATTTGTATGGTTAAGTGGGAATTAGAAACATCTTTATTTTACTGTAAACCATTGTAAAGCATGGATAGATTCTCCAAAAAAAAAAGAAAGAAGTTAACAAAGAGAGGAAAGGATAGTTAGGCTTTATAATACAAGTACCCAATGTAACAGTAAATGCATTAAAACCATTGATGCAGGTGTTCTTTAGTATTAGACAGGAATCTGCATACGGGTTAAGGTAATATAATTAAAGCATGGCTGAAAAAGCATGTGGACGAGTGTAAGGCTGTTGCTTTGGAGAGAAAAGAAAAGAAATCTTGCCGGTTGCTTTGGAGTAAATTAAAATTGAAGAGAATATCTCATGTTGCGGAACTGAACGAGGCTCTAATTAGAAAGCCTCGGCAAAGTGTATATAATTTTGAATATCTATCTAAACGAGGCTTTGATTAGAAAGCCATGTGAAAGTGTCTATATGCACATATTCTAGGCCAAAACAAATCCTTGGAAAAAAAAAAACTGTATGTACGCAATGGGGCAAGAATACTGTAGTGAAAACAGTGAAAATGGCTAGCGGAAAATAAATGTAATCATCCAGAGGCCAAAAACAATTATGAATGTATATGGCACTTCAATATTCGTCAGAACCGCTTTATAACGTTGTAAGAGAGATGCATGGGGAAAACATATAATCTACAATATTTAATATTTTTATTGACTGTCCTTGCAAATCTACAAGATACATGTTTTGTGATGGTAGCTAGCTTGGACATATATGTAAGACTGGAAGTATATGACCGATTGACCGAGACCGACCATTGATCTATCTAAATAATTTGCAAAAGATATACGTACCTGTTGTGGATGGGGTCGGGCCCGTTGGGAACTTTTCTCTTGCTCATCATGAAATTGAGGTCTAACTCTGGATTGTAAACCAGCTTCTCTCCTCCAAGCACCACCTCATGTTTCAAATTCCTGATGCCCTGAACCCTCACCGTTCGTGTTTTTGCGGCTTCACTTTCAAGGGTTTCAGCTGCCAATAAAAGCGTGACAAATCCTACTATTCCAACCCCAAATAGCACCTTGTAAAACAAAGTACCACGACTTCCCATAACTACTTATAATTCCCTTTGTTATACCTATTATACCTTCTCTTTTTTTTTCCTAGCTAGGAAGATGCTGCCTAATCTGCACTTGGAAGTTACAGAAGAAGAGAAAAATCAGGGCCAAGATGAACTATATCTTTCCATGATTGCTTGTGGTGCATATGGGTGTATCAGATGAGGGAAAGAAGAGTAGAAGTTTGGCCAAGGGAAGTTTGCACTCTTTTTTCTTTTGGTTTCTCTCTAGTTAGAGGAGGGAAGTTTTTTTTTTTACTTAATGGGAAGGGCTGGTTGGTATTCTTTATAGGTTAGAAGTAGCGATTCTGTTACACTTTCTCGAATCTTGAGAGGGAGAGAGGGTGAGCTGGTTTCGAACATGACGAGGAGCGAACCCTCTCCTTTATACTTATGAGGTCCCAATACGCTTTCTTTCCTGTGCTTCGATGTGTGTATTTTCATGCTCCTAGTAGTCCTATGTAATAACAAAAGATTATCACCAGTCACTGTAACATCCCTTTACGTAGAATGTGGGTGAAAGAAAAAAAATTAAAGATCCATCTAAGCTGTACGTAGGATACGTAGTGACATAATGTTACACAGATGCCAATTTGGCCGGACATGGGACATGTGGACCGGGAGTTGGTGTCAGGAATCATCTTCGTGTTAAAAAAGAGGGCAAAACATTATTAACTGTTTCAGTTTTGACAAGTGAAAACGTTCCCCTCACAATATTCTATGCCTACAAAAGCCTTTGTTCTTCTGTTTGGAAAATGGCACAGCAGAATCATTTTTGGAAGAAGGAATGCATCACTTTGAACTTATATATCAAGCTTGGAAAAACTTTATTGTGGTTGATATATATATTTACAATGTTGAAGGCAGTCTCATTGGAAATTGATAACAAATGTAAATAATAATAACACTAAGTGTATCCTGGATTTCACCAAATGTAGAAGACTGAAAAATATAATGATAGAGAGTTTTCTTTTACTATACAATATTATGCCGTGTATCCTTAAAAAAAATTATGCTATAGGCTAGTATATAAGGAGTACAATAAAAAATTCCAAAGGAAAAAAATATCTTTGTATATCTATTTTTAAATCAATCAGGATCGAGAGAGCGTTAAAAGAACCAAAAAAATAAATCAGCAGTTCACGAGGTGGGCAATGGAACCCTCCGTTTTCTGTTTCCCTCTTTGAAACATAAGTGCAACAAACTTGTTCGAAACAACTTGATAGAAACAAAAGCCATTAAGGAAGTATGAGATTAAATTTGTATTTTCAAATTTTCATGACATAAAATATTAAATGACAAAACCCTTCATTGAAAAAATTAACGCTCCACGGGTTTCCGATAGATGATAGCTTTGTGGAGCTCTATTCCAGAGATAATCATGTTCCTACAATATAATATTGGATGTCTTGACTTTGCCACATCTCCATTTTTGAGAGGAAAAATTTGGAACTAGAAGAGCTCTAGCTGATGTTATATACTCTGCGCGCATATTTGTGGTTTTTTTTTCTTTTTCCACAAATCTTATGTTGTCTGGGTTTCGTAAAATCTTGTGTTTGGAGAATGCAAAGTTAATTAGTTCTTGATTCTCCCAAGAATAATCAACCATCAATATAGGCATCCATCCCTTCATCTAGTACTATATTTTGCAGTTCCGGCCGCAATTAATGGTCCACACATATATATACCCACCCAAGACTTTGAGCCACTCATTGTTGGCATAGCATAGCTAATTTTAAAACGCCTGCGCACACTCTATGTTGACAGGAATATGTAAATCTGGTCAGAAGGATGTGCATGAATATAAACCAGTAATAGAATGAGACAGAACCAGTTCCTTTGATCTCAGGGAATATATTATATAGGCAAACTTACTCCCTACAGTGAAAAGCACATATATAGCATATTCCTCATTAATCTATATATATGTGAATCTCACTGCAGAAACACAGGCGTTCTGTTTTTGTTTTTGTTTTTTTTTTTCTTTGTGATAAGAGAATCCAATGCCTCTCCATGCGGTAGCTTGTATTTGAAGGCGCGCGCGGAGATCGGTGATCTATTTAAGAATTTCAATATTTGTGATCTAATTTTATTTTTTTTAAGAAAACACCTGGCTCCACACTAGTATATGAGTATATAATTGTCACAAATATTCTGGAGTCTAATCAAGGTAGAGGGGCTGCGCCGCCTTCCCAAAAAAGTTTGGCCTTAATTTCAACAAATCTGGAGTCACATGAATTGAATTTACGCAAACAATTTCAAAACAAAAACCATGTAACCAAAATGAATAACTAACGTCAAATTTACAGCACAAGCACGCTTTGAATACAAAATGCATATATGACTTGCACCATGTGTATGTACTTACAATGCGTTGCATTTTGCGCCCTGCATGGTGTGTCTAAATTGCATGTTTCTTCTTCAAAGACCCAACTGAACCTAACTTGTGCCCTTGTATTAGCATCTTGATTAGCCAGCAGTTGCAACCAGCAATATTCAGATTTGAAACTTCCAACCACATAATGAGTTTAGTTGGAATCAAATCCTCAGCATGTTTTATAATCCTGGTTGGAAGCCACCACAAACAATGCAAATAAGCTGCAAGCTAGGATGAGAGGGTCCATGTAGTTGGATTTTCTATATCTTTGAAGATTTGTTCTTTAAGAACTTCCACCTTAGTGAAGCTAGAGAATCACCCTGCAGGATAGAAACTACTGTTTCTTTACAAGGTCGGATATTAGCTTCAATTCAACGAAAAGACAGCCTTCTGTTATAATTAGTTCTCTAAGAATCTCTCTTTAAAATCTTTTTCCATTCATTCTTCAGGACACGCACTAGGCTTTCCTCTACGTACTGTTACCAGCGGACAGCTGCTCCTGTGTTAAGGTAGCATCGCCTGCATCTATATAAACAAACAAGGGATGAAATGAAACGCCCCGACTCGTATTTACCGTACACAGTAAACACGTGCCGGAACTGTGACAACCCAACCAATATAAGTCCAAGCATACAGTGTACACAATTGAAACCCGGGTCCAACAGCCCAAAATAGGAAACATCATAAATAACAAAACTGGCCCAATGGCCCAATAATATCAATAAAATGCACAGCGGAAGACTAACAACTCATTAAACACTGTATGCGACATAGATGCAGACTATGGATCCGAGCCCTGTCCAAGGGATAACGCCGCAGCCTGTCGGGAATGCACCAACCCTGTACCACAAATAACCCATCCTACGGGATGAAAGCCCGCAGGTGAGGGGTGAGTCCGAAGTGCTCACCGACGAAGGAAAGACAATCAATATGAACACTAAAATTACTCAAGTCAAAACAGGCAAAACAGCCAAACCAAAAGACTCGACCCAAAACCGGTCCAAGACCAAAAAGACTCAAATAAAATCCAATTATCCAATTTTATCTTTCCGGGCCCCGTCACGGATAAGCTAGGGTCGTACCAGGTTATCAACCTGTTCCTGGTGCCAGATCAAAAAGAACCCGGGATCAACATCCCAATAACAAACTCAGGGATCAACATCCCAATCAAACCGGCATCAACATGCCCATCACAAGTAACCCAGATCATGGC
>JAKUCV010004022.1:133203-325018 GCA_028386065.3 Turnera subulata | reverse complement strand
ACGCTAGTCTTGATTTATTATTACAACCCATCCATAATAATAATCGACTAGGGACATTTAAGAATATGAAATATTCTAGGGTTATAAGTATGTGCAAGCGTTTATCTCATAAACGATACTTATTGGAATAACCTTAAAGTGTATGTACATGACTATAAATAAACATCCATGATTGGCTTTTGGGCATATTACTAACACAACCAAGGTCCATACCTTGTTTTCATACATGGATTCCATCTCCGAATTCGTGGCTTCTAGCCACTTCTTAGAATCTGGACCCGTAATGGCCTGCTGATAGGAAGTAGGCTCAGCCTTATCTATGAGCATCACGTCTCCAGTATGAGTCATAAGAAATCCATATCTCTTAGGTTCATGCCGAATCCTATCCGACCTACGTGGTCCATGTGTTACAGGTACAGGACTTTCATCCACAACATCATGTGGTTCCTGTCCTCGTTCCATCTCTGCCTCTAGATCTCGAACTTCTTTGAGTTCTATTTTTTTTTCTCCCACTGATTCCTGTAGAAATAAATTCTCTTTCTAGAAAAATAGCAGTCCGAGCAACAAACACTTTGTGCTCTGTGGGATTATAGAAATAATATCCTTTAGTTTCCTTAGGATATTCAACAAAGAGGCACTTGAAGGATTTAGGGCGAGTTTATCTGATGCTTCACGTCTCATGTAAGCTTCACAATCCCAAATCATCACAAAAGACAAATTGGGATGCTTCCCAATCCATATCTCATATGGTGTCTTTTCAACCGATTTAGATGGAACATGGTTAAGTGTAAAAGCAGCACTCAATAATGCATGTCCCCAAAAAGAAGAAGGAAGGTCAGTTTGACTCATCATAGAACGAACCATGTCTAACAAAGTTCTATTCCTTCTTTCAGATACACCATTTCACTGAGGTGTACCTGGTGGAATAAGCTGTGATACTATACCACATTGCTTTAGATGATCAAGAAATTCTCGGTCTAAGTATTCACCTTCTCGATCTGATCGAAGCATTTTAATACTCTTACCGAGTTGATTCTGTACTTCATTCTTGAATTCTTTGAAATTTTCAAAGGATTCTGACTTGTGTTTCATTAGGTACACATAGTCATATCTACTGTAATCATGAGTAAATGTAATGACGTACTGAAAACCACCTCTAGCATGTGTAGACATAGGTCCGCATACATCAGAATGTATAAGACCTAATAAGTCTGAAGCTCTTTCACCTTTACCAGTAAAGAGAGCCTTCGTCATTTTGCCTAATAAACATGACTCACATGTCTCATATGATTCAAAATCAAATGAGTCTAAAAGTCCATCTTTATGGAATTTAGAAATACGAGTCTCGTCGATATGGCCTAAACAACAATGCCAAAGGTAGGTTTCATTAGAATCGTTCGTTCGGCATTCTTCTTTTTGTTGGTTTATAGTCCATTCTGTTTTGGTCTTGTTACTTTATGTTTATGTTTCGGTAACCTTCTTCGTATTAATGTTATAGATAGGTTTTTCTAGGTTTAGAACATACAAACCATTGCTTAAATATGCACCACCATAGTAAATATCATTGAAATAAATCGAACAACAATTGTTCTTTATTTTCAATGAAAAGCCTTTCTTGTCCATACAAGACACAAAAATCAAATTCCTGCTTATGGTAGGTACATAATAACAATTGTCCAGTTCTAAGACCAAACTACTCGGTAAGGATAGATAGTAGGTCCCTACGGCTAATGTGGCAACTCTTGCTCCATTTCCGACACGTAGGTCTATCTAACCCTTTGCCAATCTCCTACTCTTTCTCAGTTCCTTCACATTTAAACAAATGTGAGAACCACATCCGGTATCTAATACCTATGTTGCAGAGATAGAGATACTAGCCTCTATAACAAAATACCTGAAGCAGAAGTCTTACTTCCCTTCTGTTTCTTTACCTCTTCAAGGTAAACAGGGTAGTTGCATTTCCAATGGCATGGTTTGTTGCAATGGAAACAATGTCCTTCCTTTGCAACACTACCCTTGAGTTTCAGCACATGAGAACAAGAAAATGCACATGCACCAAACCTTTTGGCACATTTCTCCTTCTTGTCAAACTTTGCTTTACCCTTTCCTTTGCCTTTTCCAATCATCATAATGTTGGAATTGTTTGCCTTCATTTGTTGCTCAACTGTTCCCAACATATTTAACAACTCAGACAACAATTTGTCATATGGCAAAATTGGCTGTAACTATCCGGCAACGATTGCAGGACTAGAGCAACGGCCAACCCATTTTGCAAAAGAAAAACAAGATCCTCAAGGCTCTCAATGTATCCAATCATTTTAAGCACATGAGGTCTCACGGGTGATGACTCAACCATCTTGCATTGGAATAAAGCCTTAGAGGTCTCGTACCTCTCATGCCTTGCTTGCTTTTTTAAGGGCATTTTCATGTGCTCGATCATATCGAACGCCCCCATGTTCTCATGTAGCTTCTGAAGCTCAGAGTCCATGGTAATTAGCATAAGGCATGCAACATCCAACGCATCATCAACATGCTTCTAGTAAGCATCTCTTTCCGCCCTAGGAGCATTAGGCGCCGGTTCATTTGGAACGGGCTTTTCAAGGACATACAACTTCTTTTCTTGTTTGAGGACTATCCTCAAATTGCGATGCCACTTTAGGAAGTTATTCCCATTCAGCTTGTCCTTCTCAAAGACCAATCGTAGTGATATTGTGCCAGTGTTTTGTGCCATGGTAACTCTACAACAATGATCAACTCACACAAATGATAGTCATGTATACAAAAACATTTAACAAGGAATTCTATTAAATGATGCTCCTACTATAAATCAAAATAATCATAAGTAGGCCAAGATCCATATTTCACCACAATATAAGTCAGCTTTGGCTGATCGCTTACATCATAGCTATTTAGGTAGACAACTCTTGTCAATTACATCTCATGTAACTCTTGGATAGTTGAGTGAACAACACTTGCTCTTGTCTATCTAATAGACTTAGCTCAACTCTTTGCCTCTAAGTCCTCAATCCTATTGAGATGACCTAGTTAAGTCCAAACCCATAATAAGCAGTTCAGATATTACAATTATCCCGTCGCACCTTGCTAGAATAAACATTGGCAACTTGCTTTGGCAAAACCTACCAAGTGTTGATCTAAGCAATGATGAGTGCTTATCATGGAAGACAACTAAGAACTTAATATTTAATTCAACAATTGTTTCCATGCATAACAATTATGCCATCACATCTTGCTAGGATAAACATTGGCACCTTGCTTTGGCAAAACCTACCAAATGTTGATCTAAATAATGATGAATACTTGTCAACAATTGTATCCATACATGTCATGCATGTCATTCACCAATCATATATTGATGTTATGTAAGTTTGGAATCCAAAATTACATGAGAACATCGATGTCTAACAGTGAACATCGATGTTGTGAGAATCTGATTCTCGCCAACCACTTGGCATTGCTCATGAACATCGATGTCCTAGCTTGAACATCGATGTCCAATGGCCTCTGGAACTCAAGAACATCGATGTCTTGATCTGAACATCGATGTTCTAAGGATCTGGAACTCCAAACTATTTGGCAGAGCTTAAGAACATCGATGTTAGGTTCTTGAACATCGATGTTGGAAAGTTCCAAAGGTCCATTGGCCTCTGGAACTCAAGAACATCGATGTCCTGACCTAAACATCGATGTTGGCAAGTTTTGAAGGTCCAAAAACTTGGCAGTAGTTTTAAACATCGATGTATAACATTTAAACATCGATGTATAACATTTAAACATCGATGTATAACATTTAAACATCGATGTTTGAGGTTCTAGAACTCAAGGACATCGATGTTTAAGAATTCTGGAATCTCAAAACAATTCGGCAGAACTCTTGGATATCGATGTTCAATCTTGAACATCGGTGTTCATGGGAATCTGCCAAAGCCAACCTTCATAGAACATCAATGTTTTGTCTCACAACATCGATGTTCAGTAGGCTCGGCCAAGGCTAAACCCATGTCGACATCGATGTTAGTCTGATGAACATCGATGTTCTGGCCGTGATGTGCTTGAACGACAATCGTTCCATATGAAAACCGACGATCGATTTTCCTTTTGTCAAACCCCTTCGACTTACTGCCAAGATCCCCTTGATTGATAACACATACCAATCAAGTGCTTTTTGTCAAAACACTTTTGACATAAACCAACATCAACATATATATCACACATACATAATTGAATTCTACATATATGATCATGCTTCATCACATACCACATATCACATATATTTACGGGTACATATCATACATATGCACAAGAATTCGGTTTAGAACTTCACAAGAGGCTCCGCTACCACTGTAAGTATCCGGGCATGCAAACTTGACAATAAAAAATGCAGCAAAAAGACCCGGTACTCATGGAGGATCCATGTGAAGCTAACTAAACCGAATAACAATTTTTCGTACCTTGCTTGGTTGAGGTCTTTCACCTAACTGTTGTGTAGAATCAGCAAGAACCTGACAAGAAATCCGGCTCCTCTATGGTATCCACACGAACCGTCAATAACTAGCCAGAAATCGTCGCACGATTACCAACCCGAGCACTCCCGAACAGCAGTGCTAGCTGCAGATTTCTGGGAGCTTGAACTTGTGTTTGTGATATTTTCTTTCTTTCTTAAAGAAAGGAGTGTGTGTGTGTGTTTTTAAAAGTCTGGAAAAACTCTCTCAAGTCTACAAAAACCAGAATGCAAGCTAAAGATAATCAGATTATCCACACCCACTAATGCATAAAGTATGAGACAATGGCGAACATAATGGTCCACCAAATATCATCATTATGATTCCCAATTTCTTGTCTACCACTAATGCATTATCATATATCAACACATCACAACACTAATTCTGGTTCAATAATTCAGACAATTAGTGAACCAAAACGACCCTGGTCCAGCCACCTGGTCGAACCACTGTCCAACCATGGTTCAACCACCAGCTCGAATCAACAGTTCTATGTGTGTGACCCTGTAGGCACTTGTAACGTTTGGCAACAATCGTAAAATCTCATTTTATAATTATAAGCAAAGAGCGGCATCTAGCAACACATCATTGCTACCCAAACGACAAGATTAATACTGATTCAATATGCCTCGGAAACATGTCATCGTCCTTTCGTCCCATTATCAAGATTAAATACGAGACATGGAAAATGTCATTCTCGTATATGTTTAATCTTAGTTTCTTGATCCCCGAGTTAACTGTGTAAAACGGATACTCATGATATCACCATATCACATATTCTGAGCGTGGCCACGCATTTAACAGTTCAACTCTATCAAGAGGCCATCTGATAATATACCCGTTATATGGGTTGGACGAATCCCATGTCAATCAATCAAAACCCACTACACATTATATCATATACCCAATGATTACCCTTAAGTCCACTTAGTTACGAATGACCAGGAATAATATCAAAGTATATGACTCATATGTTGGGAACCTTGATGATCTCAGGTCTAAGGACAACACATATAAGAACCACTAATGACAATCATATAACATTCCATGTAGGGTTCTTATGTGGGTTGGTCCAGTCCACAAGTTCTCTAACTTGTACCCGTATGTAGAATTCATATCTTATATAATTCTCAACATACGCTAGTCTTAATTTATTATTACAACCCATCCATAATAATAATCGACTAGGGACATTTAAGAATATATCAAATATATTCTAGGGTTATAAATATGTGCAAGCAATTATGTCATAAACATATTTATTGGAACAACCTTAATGTATATACATGACTATATACGATCATCCATTGATTGGCTTTTGGGCACATTACTAACAGATTCATTAAGTTTGTTTCTGAATACCCATTTTGTACCGATGACTGGATATTCTGGAGGCCTTGGTACCAACTCCCTGTACGTATCCGGGTATGCAAACAAAGAAACAATATGCACAGCAGGAAAACTCGGAACTAATGGAGTATCCATGTGAAACGGGGTAAACCGAATAACAAGATTTTCATACCTAGTTTGGTTGAGATCTTTCATTCAACTGATGATCCAAATCAGCAAGAACCGGACATAAATCCGACTCCTCTACATTATCCACACGAACCGTTGATGACTGCTAGCAACCGTCTCACGATGACTAGCTCGAGCACTCTCGAACCGCAATGCTAGCTGCAGAATTTCCGAGAGCAAGAGAGCCTAGAGTGTTTTTCTCAAAACTCTTGTGTATGTGTTTGTGTGTTGAGCTCTCCCAAGTCTACTCATACTTCACACTCTTACATATATAACATATATGTTTACATGTTAGCTAATATAGAAAATGGCCAACCAATCATACATACATCTTATCACGCATAATTGTGTTTTCCATTATCTATACTTTAGTCACAATCATCAACATGATCATGTCTCCACTAACTCAATTATATATATCAACATATATATAAAACAACACATCCTTTCATGGTTTTTGGACAATAATTCAGGTTCAATAATTCTGGTAACTATTGAGCCAAACCAACCCAAACGACCCGGTTCAACCATGGTCCAACCATGGTCTAACCACTATCTCAATAACCTGGTCGAACCATGGTCTAACTATAGTCTGACCACAGGCTTGAATCAACAGTTCTAAGTGTTTGACCCTGTAGGCACTAATCACATTGGCAATAATTATAAACTCTCATTTATAATAATAAACAAAGAGCGGTGTCTAGCAACACATCGTTGCTACCCAAGTGACTAGATCAGTACTGATTCATTATGCCTCGTTAAAATGTCATTATCCTTTCGTCCCATTATATCAAGATCAAACACGAGACATGGAATATGTCATTCTCGTATATGTTTAGTCTAAGGTTTCTTGATCTCCGAGGTAACTGTGTAAAACAGATACAAATGATATCCCCATATCATTTAATCTGAGCATGGCCATGCATTTACAGTTCAACTCTATCAAGGGGCCCAACTGATAAGATACCCGTTATATGGGTTGGACGAATCCCATCTTGATCATACAAAACCCACTACACATTACATCATATATCCAATAATTACTCTAAGGTTTACTCAGTTACGGGTAACTAAGAGTAATATCAAAGTATACGACTCACATGTTGGGAACCTTGATGATCTCAGGTCTAAGGACAATACATACAAGAACCACTAATGACAACATATATAACAATCCATGTAGTGTTCTTATGTCGGGTCAATCCAGACCACAAGTTCTCTAACTTGTACCCGTATGTAGAATTCATATCTCATATAATTCTCAACATACGCTAGTCTTAATTTATTATTACAACCCATCCATAATAATAATCGACTAGGGACAATTCAAGAATATAAAATATTCTTAGGTTATAAATATGTGCAAGCGTTTATCACTGATAAACATATTTGTTGGAATAAAACCTTAATAAATATACATGACTATATAATCATCCAATGATTGGCTTTTGGGCATTACACTAACAATCTCCCACTTGCACTAAAGCCAATCATCCATGTATCTAATACCAAGGGATGTAGCATGACCATCATGCTTCTGTTGTGTGAGTGGCTTAGTTAATGGATCTGCTATAATGTTCTCAGAAGGAACCTTGCACAACCTCACATCACCTCTGCCAATGATCTCTCTAATAAGATGGTAGCGTCGGAGTATATGTTTGGATCTTTGCTCGTATCTAGGTTCTTGAGCCTGTGCGATTGTTCCATTGTTGTCACAATAGAGCTCAATCGGACTGTCAATGCTCGGAACCACCCCAAGTTCAGTTACGAACTTCTTAATCCAAACAGCCTCTTTCACTGCATCAGAGGTAGCTATATATTCAGCCTTAGTAGTAGATTCGGCAACTGTTTCTTGCTTTGAACTCTTCCAGCAAACAGCACCACCTCCAAGACAAAACACATAACCTGACAACGATCTAAAGTCATTCCTGTCAGTTTGGAAGCTAGCATCTGTATAACCCTTTACAACAAGCTCATCAAGGCTTCCGTATACAAGGAATGCATTCTTAGTTCTTCTCAAGTACTTAAGGATGTTCTTAACCGCTGTCCAGTGACCTTCACCGGGATCAGATTGATATTAGCTTGTGACACTTAATGCATATGCAACATCTGGTCGAGTACATAGCATGGCATACATGATAGATCCTATTGCTGACGCAGAAGGGATCTTACTCATTCGCTCTCTCTCCTTAGATGTAATAGGACATTGATTCTTTGAGAGAGTTATGCCCTATGACATGGGCAAGAAACCTTTCTTGGAATCTTGCATGCTAAACCTTTTATGCATCTTGTCAATATATGTACTTTGACTTAGGCCAAGAAGCCTTTTGGATCTATCTCTATAGATCTTTATACCTAGCACGTAGGCAGCTTCTCCTAAGTCCTTCATTGAGAAATTCTTTCCTAACCAAGTCTTTACAGACTGTAGTGTTGGAATATCATTCCCAATGAGTAAGATGTCGTCAACATACAACAACAAGAAAACGATAGTGCTCCCACTAACCTTCTTGTAAACACATGGCTCATCTTCGTTCTTAATGAAACCAAATTGTTTGATTACTTCATCAAAACAAAGATTCCAACTCCTAGAAGCTTGCTTTAATCTATAAATGGATCTTTGCAACTTGCATACCTTATTAGCATTCTTTGGAGTGACAAAACCTTCAGGTTGTGTCATGTACACATCCTCTAAAAGATTTCCATTAAGGAAAGCGGTTTTGACATCCATCTGCCATATCTCATAATCATGGTATGCAGCTATAGCTAATAGTAACCATGGCAACTGGCGAAAAAGTTTCATCATAGTCAATACCATGAACTTATTTGAAACCTTTAGCAACCAATCGCCCTTTAAAGGTAATCACATTACCATCCATGTCGGTCTTCTTCTTATAGACCCACTTGCACCCAATGGGTTTTACCTCTTCAGGTGGATCAACCAAGGTCCATACCTTGTTTTCATACATAGATTCCATCTCAGAATTCATGGCCTCTAGCCACTTCTTAGAGCCAGGACCCGTAATTGCCTGCTGATAGGAAGTGGGCTCATCATCATCTATGAGCATCACATCTCCAGTATAAGTCAAAAGAAATCCATATGTCTCAGGCTCATACCGAGTCCTATCAGACCTACGTGGTCCATGTGTTATAGGTACAGGATTTTCACCAACAACAACTTGTAGTTCCTGTCCTTGTTCCATCTCAGTATCTATAGCTTCTTGTTGTACTCGAACTTCTTCGAGTTCTATTTTTCTCCGACTGATCTCTCTAGAAATAAATTCTCTTTCTAAAAAAATAGCAGTACGAGAAACAAACACTTTTTTCTCTATGGGATTATAGAAATAATATCCTTTAGTTTCTTTAGGATATCCAACAAAAAGGCACTTGTCAGATTTAGGGCCGAGTTTGTCTGATGCTTGACGTCTTACGTAAGCCTCACAACCTCAAATCTTCATAAAAGACAAATTGGGACATTTTCCAGTCCACATCTCATATGGTGTCTTTTCAACTGATTTAGATGAAACACGGTTAAGTGTAAAGGCAGCAGTCAATAAAGCATGTCCCCAAAATGAAGAAGGAAGGTCAGCTTGACTCATCACAGAACGAACCATGTCTAACAGAGTTCTATTTCTCCTTTTAGATACACCATTCCATTGAGGTGTACCTGGTGGAGTAAGTTGTGATACTATACCACATTCCTTTAGATGTTCAAGAAATTCTCGGTCTAAGTATTCACCTCCTCGATCAGATCGAAGCATTTTAATACTCTTACCAAGTTGATTCTGTACTTCATTCTTGAATTCTTTGAACTTTTCAAAGAATTCTGACTTGTGCTTCATAAGATACACATAGCCATATCTACTATAATCATCAGTAAATGTCATGAAGTACTGAAAACCACCTCTAGACTGTGTTGACATAGGTCCACATACATCAGAATGTATAAGACCTAACAAGTCTGAAGCTCTTTCACCTTTACCGGCAAAAGGAGCCATCGTCATTTTGCCCAATAAACATGACTCACATGTCTCATATGATTCAAAATCAAATGAGTCTAAAAACCCATCCTTATGGAGTTTAGAAATGCGAGTCTCATTTATATGGCCCAAACGACAATGCCAGAGACAGGTCGTATTAGAATCGTTTAATTTAACCTTCTTTGAATTAATGTTATAGACTGGGGTTTCTCGGTTTAGAACGTACAAACCATTGCTTAAATATGCACCACCATAATAAATATCATTCAAATAAATAGAAAAACAGTTGTTCATTATTATGAATGAAAAACCCTTCTTGTCCAGATAAGAGACAGAAATCAAATTCCTGCTTATAGTAGGTACATAATAACAATCATCAAGTTCCAAAACCAAACCACTCGGTAAAGATAGATAATAAGTCCCTACGGCTAATGCAGCAACTCTTGCTCCATTTCCAACACGCAGGTCCACTTCACCTTTTGCTAATCTTCTACTCTTTCTCAGATCCTGTACATTTACACAAATGTGAGAACCACATCCGGTATCTAATACCCATGATGCAGAGATAGAAATATTAGCTTCTATAACAAGAATACCTGAAGCGGAAGTCTTACTTCCCTTCTGTTTCTTCACCTCCTCAAGGTAAATAGGGCAGTTATGTTTCCAATGGCCAGATTTCTTGCAATGGAAATATTGTCCTTCCTTTGTAACACCACCTTTGGGTTTCAACACATGTGAAGAAGAAGATGCACATGAACCAAACCTTTTGGTAGATTTCTTCTTCTTGTTAAACTTAGCCTTTCCCTTTCCTTTGCCATTTCCAACCATCAAATTGCTGTTGGATTTATTTGCCTTCATCTGTTGCTCAACTGTTCCCAATATGTCAAGCAACTCAGACAAAGATTTGTCAAGAAGATTCATGTTGAAATTCATGACAAATTGGCTATAACTATCCGGCAACGATTGCAGGACTAGATCAACAGCCAACTCTCTTTGCAAAGGAAAACCCAGCCCCTCAAGGCTCTCAATGTATCCAATCATTTTGAGCACATGATGTCTGATAGGTGATGACTCAGCCATCTTGTATTGGAATAATGCCTTTGAGGTCTCATACCTCTCATGCCTAGCTTGCTCTTCAAAGAGCATTTTCAGGTGTTCGATCATATCGAAAGCACCCAAGTTCTCATGTTGCTTCTGAAGCTCAGAGTCCATAGTGACAAGCATAAGGCATGCAACATCCAATGCTTCATCAACATGCTTCTTGTAAGCATCTCTTTCTGCCCTAGGAGCATTAGGTGCCGGTTTATCAGGAACAGGCCCTTCAAGGACATACAATTTCTTTTCTTGCTTGAGGACTATCCTCAAATTGCGATGCCACTTAAGGAAATTATTCCTATTCAGTTTTTCCTTCTCAAGGACTGATCGCAGTGACATAGTACTTGTGTTTTGTGCCATGATAATTCTACAATGATCAATTCACACAAATCAGAGTCATGTATAAAATCATTTAACAAGGAATTTTATTAAATGATACTCCCACTATATAAATCAAGATGATAATGAGTGGGCCAAGATCCATATTTCACTACAAGATAAGTTAGCTTTGGCTAATCGCTTATATCATAGTTATTTAGGTAGACAACTCTTTGTCAATTACATCTCATGTAACTCTTGGATAGTTGAGTGAACAACTCTTGTTCTTGTCTATCTCATAGAATTATCTTAACTCTTTGCCTCTAAGTCCCCAATCCTATTGAGATGACTTAGTTAAATTCAACCCATAATAAGCAATTTGGATATTACAATTATCCCATTGCACCTTGCTATGATAAACATTGGCACTTTGCTTTGGTAAACCTACCAAATGTTGATCTAAGCATAGATGAGTGCTTATCAATGGAAGGCAACACATGAGGAACTTAATATTTAGCATCTTGCTAGGATAAACATTGGCACTTTGCTTTGGCAAACCTACCAAGTGTTGATCTAAGCAAAGATGAGTGCTCATTCCATACATAACATGCATGTAATTAACATATTATATATCACATATACAATAATTATGCATCATATGCAATATAAGCCGTTATGCAGAGGTAGCACGGCGGTAAGGATGCTCAAGGTCAAAACATTACGCGACCGACAATCGGCAAAACAAAAACATCGATGTTTGACTAAGAACATCGATGTTTTGAGAATCTGGAATTCCAAACTATTTGGCAGAATTTTAGAACATCGATGTTTACCTTAGAACATCGATGTTTGAGAATTCTGGAACTTCAAGTAAGTTGGCAGAATCTCAGAACATCGATGTTTGGTCATGAACATCGATGTTTGGAGTTTCAGAATTCCAGAACATCAATGTTGACACTTAAACATCAATGTTTGAAGTTTCTGGATTCCAGAACATCCATGTTTAACCCTTAAGCGCGATGTTTAAAGTTACTGGAACTCCAAACAATTGCCGAATGTTCAGAACATCGATGTTTACATCTTAAACATCGATGTTTTGACCTTAAACATCGATGTTTGAAGTTAAACATCGATATTTGAATCCCTCGGCGGATTATCGACCAAAGAGAACATCGATATTTACATCTTAAACATCAATGTTTTGGTATCATATACCATTCAATCAACCTTGTCGAACTCATTCGACTTCCTGCCGAAAACACACTTTGATTGATATCATATACCAATCAAGAACTTGCTGTCAAACACCTTTGACGGATCCACCTTCAACATATCACATATATGAGAATCATAATGATCTAGTTTAAACATACTATCAGCATAAGCATAATAAACTATGATCAAGTTATGTTGCTTATACAATCATGATCTAGCCACATCACATATAGCATATCATACATATAAACATCTAATTCGGTTTAGTGTTTCACAAGAGGCTCTGCTACCACTGTAAGTATCCGGGTATGCAAACAAAGAAACAATATGCGCAGCGGAAAAACCCGGAACTAATGGAGGATCCATGTGAAACGGGATAAACCGAATAACAAGATTTTCATACCTGGTTTGGTTGAGATCTTTCACTCAATTGATGACCCAAATCAGCAAGAACCGGACAGAAATCCGACTCCTCTACAGTATCCACACGAACCGTTAGCAACCGTCTCACGATCACTAACTCGAGCACTCTCGAATCGCAGTGCTAGCTGCAGAATTTTCGAGAGCAAGAGAGCCTAGAGTGTTTTTCTCACAACTCTTGTGTATGTGTTTGTGTGTTGAGCTCTCCCAAATCTACTCATACTTCACACTCTTACATATATCACATATATGTTTACATGTTAGTTAATATAGAAAATGGCCAACCAATCATACATACATCTTATCATGCATAATTGTGTTTTTCATTATCTATACTTTAGTCACAATTATCAACATGATCACGTCTCCACTAACTCAATTATATATATCAACATATATATAAAACAACACATCCTTTCATACCTTTTGGACAATAATTCAGGTTCAATAATTCTGGTAACTATTGAGCCGAACCAACCCAAACGACCCGGTTCAACCATGGTCCAACATGGTCTAACCACTAGCTCAATAACCTAGTCGAACCATGGTTCAACCATGGTCTAATCACAAGTTCGAATCAACAGTTCTAAGTGTGTGACCCTATAGGCACAAATCACGTTGGCAATAATTATAAACTCTCATTTATAATTATAAACAATGAGCGGTGTCTAGCAACACATCATTGCTATCCAAGTGACCAGATCAGTACTGATTCATTATGCCTGGGTAAAATGTCATTATCCTTTCGTCCCATTATATCATGATCAAACACAAGACATGGAATATGTCATTCTCGTATATGTTTAATCTAAGGTTTGTTGATCCCCGAGCTAACTGTGTAAAACAGATACAAATGATATCCCTACATCATTTAATCTGAGCATGGCCATGCATTTACAGTTCAACTCTATCAAGGGGCCCAGCTGATAAGATACCCGTTATATGGGTTGGATGAATCCCATCTTGATCATACAGAACCCCCTACACATTACATCATATACCCAATAATTACTCTAAGGTTTACTCAGTTAGAGGTAACTAAGAGTAATATCAAAGTATACTACTCACATGTTGGGAACCTTGATGATCTCAGGTCTAAGGACAATACATATAAAAACCACTAATGACAACATATATAACAATCCATGTAGTGTTCTTATGTCGGGTCAGTCCAGACCACAAGTTCTCTAACTTGTACCCGTATGTAGAATTCATATCTCATATAATTCTCAACATACACTAGTCTTAATTTATTATTACAACCCATCCATAATAATAATCGACTAGGGACAATTCAAGAATATAAAATATTCTTAGGTTATAAATATGTGCAAGCGTTTATCACTGATAAACATATTTATTGGAATAAAACCTTAACAAATATACATGACTATATAATCATAATGATTGGCTTTTGGGGATTACACTAACACTCCTACACATCACTTCTTTTGAACTAATTAAGTTCTTCTTGCATAGCATTGATCCAACTCTCATCTTGAATGGCATCATGTGCATTTTTGGGTTCAACTTGTGAGAGAAATGCAAGATGTGTGTTCACATTTTGTATGGAGGACCTTGTTGTTACTCCTCTGGAGATGTCACTAAGAATAGCATCAGTTGATAGTCCTCTAGGTGCTCTGACATTTCCAAGAATTTAGTGTGAAGTTGTAGCTTGTCTAGTAAGAATTGGTTTTTCTCCAACCAGATCTAGCAGATTATCGTATTGCTGATGCGATATATCATGCATAACTAATATAGGCAGTTCCTCATCCTATTCATCAAATGAGAGATCAATGTTTACAACCTGTGGTTGAGCTTCGGGAGTAATATCTGCTTCTTCATCACTGCTTAGATCACAAGGGTCAATTTCATCAAAAACAACATGCATGGTTTCTTCAACAACCATAGTATTCATATTATAGACTTGATAGGCTTTACTTGTTGTGGAGTAACCACGAAATATTCCATCATCATATTTGGCTTCAAACTTATGCAAATTATCTTTGGTATTCAATATATAGCATTTAGATCCAAAAAAACCCAAAAGTAAGAAATATTTGGTTTCTTATCATATCATGTTGTGTTTACACCCTCTGCCCAGAAATGTGTAGGTAACTTGTGCTCATTAAGGATAGTTCTAGCTATTTCTTGCAAGATTAGATTCTTCCTTTCAACAATCCCATTTTGCTGAGGTGTTCTAGGTGTCAAATAGGTGTAGACTACGCCACTTTGCTCACAGAAGTGATTGAAGACAAGATTATCAAATTCTCCTCCATGATCACTTCTTATTTTTAAAATCTTATAACCTTTTTAATTTTGCAAGCGCCTAACAAGAGTTCCAAACTCATAGCATGCATGATCCTTTTGAGCAAGAAATAATACCCATGTAAATCTTGAGTACACAATCACAAACACATATCTCTTACCACCTAAACTTGTTGTCCTCATAGGACCGAATAAATCAATATGTAACAACTCAAGAGGCCTAGAAGTAGAGATATCATGCTTAGGTTTAAAGGAACTTCTAACCTATTTTCCAAGTTGGCAAGCACGACATGTAGCATCTTTCTCAGATTTTAGTGCGAACAAGTGTTTCTGTTCTTGCACTTAAACACTTAAGCTCATGTTTAGCAGCATTATTAAAAGATATAAAGTAGATATTACCTTTTCTGGTACCAGTAAAAACCACATCTTTATCTACCGAACTAACTAAACATTTTGATGCTTCAAAGGTAACTTTATATCCTTTATCACATAGTTGACTAACACTTAGCAAATTATATTTAAGATTATCAACAAGCAAAACATGTTCAATGGAAGGGTTAGAATCAATATTACCAAACCCGAGAATTTGTCTTTTGGACTTGTCCCCAAAAGTTACTTTTCCTCGGCCTTTCTTGGTTAGGGATGAGAACTTGGATATTTAACCGGTCATGTGCATCTACTCTTTAAGATCTATTCATCCCTTGTCATCTGCAGAAGCAATTAGGTTTTAGGTACCCAAACTAATTTGGGTCCTTTAGGGTTAGATTTGGTTCCTTTCGGAACCCACACATACCTAACATTTTCATCTCTCTTTTTAAGCATGCAAGTACGAATACCATGACCATTCCTTTCACAATAGTAACATGTAATGTAAGGCGCATAATAGAGAGAGTTCATGTTCTTCCTAGACGTGTATCCATAAGTGTCTCTTCTAAAATGGTATGGCTACTTTTTATAATTTGGTTTGTTAGCAACCAGATTCTGTCTAAAAGACTTCCTTAACATATTTGGTTTGTCAGCAACCAAATTTGTTTTCTGTGACCAGCTAGTATTTGGACTCATAGTTTTCACAAACATATATGACTTGTTGTAAACCCTATGTGAGAAGTCAGGTTTATGTGGCACGCTAGATTCAGCCCTAACAAATTGCACAGAATGATCTGGTTTGTAAGAAACCACATCTGTTGTGCCTATTCCTTCTTTTCGCATCGAGTGCCTTTGTTGTCCTAACAACATGTTCAGATTGTTAGTTCCACTAGTAAATTTCTCAAGAGAAGATTTCAGGTCAGTGACCTGTTTTTCAAGAGCATTCTTTTCCTTTGTTAGCACATTGCACATATCAGTCTTACTAGCAAACCTCTTTTCGAGTTCATCATAAGCATTCTTAAGAGGAAATTTTTCAGTTTTTAAAACATCACAGATTTTCATAGCATCAGAGTTGGCTAGCCTAAGTTTTTCACTTTCATTCTTATAAGCTTCATCATCAAACTCAAGCAAATCAATTTTCATCTTATATTCCTTATTCTTCCTAACAACTTGTTTATATTTAATATGCAACTCATCAAATGCTTCGAGTAATTCGTCAAGATTAAAGTAGGCAGAATCAGTTACCCCAGATTCTTCATGTGCCATGAACCAAAGATTTGTCTCTTCCTCTATGTAAGAATCGTTGGAGGAGTCAAAATCATCCCAAGCTGCCATCGCTTTCTTTCCTCTGGTTTTTGAAAAACCAGATCCTCCGTCCTTTTGGTAAGGGTATTCTCATTTGATATTGCCTGGTCGATTGCATCCAAGCACACCAAAGATGTCTTAGGCTCGTCACTCTTCACATCCTTAGATGTCTTTCCTTTGAGCTGCTTCTTCCTCTTAAGATATCTTGCAAATTTTCTAGAGAGAAGAGCTACATCGAAATCGCTTCCATCACTATCGATTTGCTCTTGCACTTTCAATGCAACATCATTTCTCTTTGGTTCGACAATCTTGTCACCATGACAGATAAGCTTGCCAATTAGCTCATCATATGAAAGGAGATTCAGGCTTTGAGCTTCTTCAATGGCCGTCACTTTAGGTTCCCATTCCTTGGGAAGTGACCACAGAATCTTTGCAACCTTTTCTCTTTGTGTCATCACCTTTCCAAGTGCTGAAAGATTGTTGCAAAGTACGGTAAAGCGAGTGTCCATCACTTGGATGGTTTCTCCAGGAACCATTTGAAATAGCTCATATTCTTGCATCAAGCGATTGAGCCTTGATTCCTTAGCCTGATTTGTGCCTTGCACAACAAATCTCTATATATCATGAGCAATTTCACAGGATCTGACCCTTTGAAACTCGCTCTCACTGATTCCACACAAGAGCGTATTTTTGGCCTGAGCATCAAGCTTTGCTCTCCCCATTTCCCCTTCAGACCAGAGATGCGTCTCTCTTGTAGGTCTGCTGTAAGGATTTTGCACAATATTCCACATCTCAATATCTTTTCCTTGAAGAAAGATCTTCATCCGAAACTTCCAATAATCAAAGTTTACCCCATCAAAGTATGGTGCCTTGTTGATATTTGTACCCTCAAAAGCCATGATCTTTGTCTCTGAATTTTGCTCCTTTGAACTGAGAATGAAACTCCGCTACAAATTGTTGGCCTTAAAGTGCCTAAGAGGAGGAGGAGGAGGGGGGGGGGGGGGGGGGGGGGGGGGGGGGGGGGGGGGGGGGGGGGGGGGGGGGGGGGGNGCACTTAGCAAGTGTTGTGAAGCAAGAATGCGAGTAAGGAGAGTAAGAGAGAATGGACACAAGTGATTTAGAGTGGTTCTCCCTCACCAGGTACTCTACTACCTAAAGATTCCTCCCTTTAGGACTTCAAAAACTCACTATCCTTAGGTTTTTTTCGGGTTCAACCATAACCTCTACAATCACAAGCTTTTCTAGGCTAAGCTCAAACCTTTACAAGCTTTTCACAGGCTAAGCTCTAACCTATCCTCAAATTTAATCCTAGACTTGAGTACCCAACAAATCTAATCCAAGACTTGCTTACAAATTACCCTTTGAATGTGTATTTGGTATGCCGAGTTCGTTGATTATCTATATCGCATGGGATACATTCCGAAAGATGAGAGCAATTATAATCATGTCCACAATCAAGGCGACTTTCATGGGTGGCGATTCATCGAAAAGCTTCATGATCCACCATAACCACCAATCCATCCAGTCCAGCTAAGACGACAGTAAAGAAGCGCTGTGTGGGAGGCAACCCACAATTTAAGGTAGTTTTAGTGTTTTAAGTCTTTTATTTTTATTAATTTTTGTCTTTGTTTTTGAGTCTATGCAGATTGCAAGAAGAAGGAATTTTTCGATGAGAGATCAACCACATTGGAAGGGTCAAGACGAATTCTTCAACAAATTAATCAGAGAAGCTTTTCTTAAATTCAAACTTTTACTTTTCTGCATAATTTGTGAGATGATTTGCTTGAGTGCTTTGTTGGATTTTATTTGTTTTTGATGCATTCATATACATTTAGCACTTACCCTTAGGTTCCGATCGCAAGCTCATAACAAACTAGGCTAAATTCGAGGAGACAATTTTTATGATTAGTTTTTAGGATTTTCGTAATTTTTCTAACACCCTAGGCTTTTTCACCCTTTTCATAATTCATTAAAAAGATAAAAATAAAAAAAAAAAGAAAATCACAATTTCAGAAAATCACAAAAAAAAATTGAAAAACAAAAAAATTGGGTTAGGATATACCGATTAGTGCACCGTGGCGCACAAGGAAGACAATTAGCGCGCCCACGGGCTAGGAAAAGCGCGCCAACGCGCAGGTCAGCGCGCACCCACCGATCCGAGGACACACCAAGGTGCACCCGAGCACACCCGGACGCACCAATCGGCACACCCGCAGTCGAACCAGTAGGCGCACCAACCAGCGCACCCAGGAAACCCGAGGCGCGCCCGAGACGCACCAAAGGCACGCCCGCAGCAACACCGACCCGAGAAGCATAGGGAGCCCATGTGCCGACTCCAATTTTTTTAGGGGAACCCTTTGCGATTTTTTTAGTTAGTCCTACACCCACCAAAAATATATGTAGGTTAGTATTCCTTTAGTTTTTAGGATTAGGATTTAGTTTTTATTTTTATTTTATTTAGGGATTTTCTAATCCTTAGAGACATAGGATTCCTAGTACACACCCACTTTGAAAACTAGTTTGAGGAGGATTCCTAGTACCCATAGACTAGAAGTTGGCACCAACACCCTTTTTTCCACCGCCTCTAGAGCCTATAAATACACACCCATACCCCCATATTTTTCCACACCAAAATCATTCAAGCTCTAGACATCCATACACCCTAGTGCCGATTTTATTCCCCTAGCACACTTTAGGTTTTTCTTTGATTTCTTTCTCGTCTCCTACCCTCTCTAGCCTTAGTTCAAGATCACTTTTCCCACAAACAACCCTTGCCGACCCAACTTCACCATCACCGACCATACCCCGCGCTTTATGCCTATGCCTAAGTTTACCGAGTACAATCAGGGATGGATTTCTGAAGAGAATCGCGCTAGGTTTGACAAGCTAATTAGAAGGCCTCCAATTCCTACGAGGTACATTGATTTCGAGGTGGTTGAAACTTACAATCTTGAGGAGCCGATTGGCAAGTACCTTGCCAACATAGGACTAGTCGATTTTTGCAAGATTAAGGAGCCGTCATACGAGGAGCTTACTTATGAGTTTCTTGCTACTTTTAGGTATGACGTGGATCTCAAGGACATTCATGATCCTAGCTATGTCAAGCTTCGGCTTGCAAGGAAAGATTATGAGATGAGCTTAATTGATTTCAACAAGATTTTTGGTTTTGATGCCGAAGGTTGGCGAGTTCCTAGTTGTAGCTTTAATGGAAGAGTCATGATGGACACGATTTGCTATGATTCATACATTCCTGGCTCTGGCTTGGCTAATGACATGTGCATTAAGGACAGTGCACTGAGGTATTTACACAGAGTTTTGGCACACTCTTTCTTTGGAAGAACCAAAGAAGCACACAAGTGCAATGTGATGAGCTTTTTGTACTCTATTGCATGGTGCACGGGTACAAACTCAATGGAGGACTTTGGTTGCTGCAAAATTTTGCTCATATTTGCAGAGGAGAAGGCGAGATAGCATGTGGAGGGATGATCACTCATATCGCGAAATTCTTAGGAATTAACCTAGATCCCTACACTTTGACCCCTTCTAACCCTGCACTTGAGACTGTGCATAAGCATCTAGCCGCAGTAATGGCCTTAGAAATCCATGAACCCATTGATCCACATCCTTTTAGTGAAGAAGAAGAGGTTGATGAAGAACGCTTTTGTGCTAGCACACAACCGATCCACCGTAAGCCACCATCGTCTACATCATCCGTGGAGTCCGATTCCTCCAATATCTTCAACTTTCTCATGGGATTGGAAGCTCAAGTCGATGGCATCGCCAATCTCAACAAGACCACAGGCGAATTACTCTCTCAAATGGATAAGTTGGTTGACATTGTTGATAAGTTAGGCAGAGTCATGTGCAGTAAATTGGATGAACAAGAGAAGACCATCGCGCAACTTAGGAAGAAGCTAGAGAACGTAGAGAATAAACTTGCCGAGTAGTTTCATGCATCATTATTCTATATGTTGTGTTTTTATTGCTTTATGTCTTTACTTTTATAGAATGCAGTAAATGCTTGTCATCCTTGTTGGCAATTTAAATTTCATGTCAAATGTGTTTAATTTTGGTGTCTTGAACACCCAGTGGCAATGCAATTTCGATTTCTCTATCTCTCTTATGGTTGATTCTTACTTTCTCTCTTACTTGGATTATCTTTTGTTATGCGCTATACATGTTTCAATCTAAGTTTGAGAAGAGTGCCTCTCCTATGTGCCTATCTTTTTATCCTTTGTTTCTTTTCTTTCTTTTCTTTCTTGGCCAATGAGGACATTGTCCGATTTAAGTTTGAGGAGGGGGAACAAATTTCGTTGCAATTTGTTTGTTTTTGTTTTGTTTAGTGTCAATAAAGAGCATGTTTTTGACTTTAATATATTGAGTATGCATATTTTTGATCCTAGATCACTTAGTGAAAAGCTATTACCTTTTACAAAAATTGTTTTCAAAATCGGTTATCAACTTTATTTTCAAATTATTTTCAAAATTGTTTTCAAATTGTTTTTCCAATTTTGTTTTTCAAATAAAAAATTTTGCTTTTCAAATTAAAAAAATTCAAAAAATCAACAAAAATAATAAATTTCGACAAAAAAACCAAAAAGATTTTGCTTTGTTTTTCAAATTGTTTTCAAACCCACCATTCTATGATCAAGATGTTTTTGTTGATGGATAACCAAGAGAGTTACTTTGAGTTTTTTGAAATTTTTTTCTTTTAGATGCAAGAAGTTTGATTTTTGATTGTTCTTGTGTTCATGTTTAGTTATGATGAATTCATGCAAGTTCAAGCATTCTTTGCCTAGCATTTTTCGACACCCTATGCATTATTTCTCAAATCTTTAACATCAACATATATGTCCTGAAACAAGTTTTCAGAACTTTTCAAAGCGAATTTTTCGCATAGATGCTCAATGAAAGAGATGATTTAGGCATTCTTTGTTTGAACCAACACGCCAATAAAAAGCCTACCTTTATCATTATCCCTTGTTTAACCCCTTTGAGCCTAAATCACGATAGCTAATTTTTCTTTCTTTATCCACATTTATCTACCTTTAACCCTTTGAAACCTTATAGCTACCATTCTTTCCTTTCACTATCCATACCCTATTTTTCAAGTTCCTTAAGAGACTTTTATTCAATGTTTTTATCAAGATTTTTTCTATGATAAGTGCAATTGTACCGTATCTTTTTACATCCAAGAAGATCCATGCATTGAAGATGTTTGCAATCGTTTCAAGTATGTTATGGAATGTCAAGCATAGCAAAATGAAAAAAAAAGGGAAAGAAAATCGACAAAGTCGATTCAAAAAAAAATTCAGAAAAATCCAAAAGAGATGAGAAATTGCGCAATCAATAGTTCCTGAAATAAGTTGAATTTCTTTTGATGATCACATGATGGATGTTACTTCAGGACTTGCACTTTGAGAAATCTTTTCAATCTCTTGATAATGCATATTGCAATCTTTTCTTAAGCGAATTTTTGAATTTTGATATCCCTACACACCTTTTCTTTGATCAACCTTTACCCAAGACCCCATTACAACCCTTTGTAAAGTCCTATTGATCTTTTTGAGAGTGTTTATTCATAATAGTGGAGTTAAGTTCTGGAATTTGCCTATGGGACTAGTTTTTCAAATTTTCATGACGTCAATTCATTCTTGCATGCATATGGGAAATCGATTTTTGCTAAGTGATGTGTGTGAAAGCTTGTGCGGGTAAGTCTGACTATGGCATGGATGCTTTTTCATGAGATTTTCTTTCTTTCTTGGCATTTGTCTTAAAAGTCTTTCGTAAGCTCTTGGTGATTATCTTGGAAGTCTTGATATGAATTCTTTTTGATTGTGTGATTTGGTGGAGATTTTCAAAACCCTCATTTGGTTTATTTTGTTTTATTTGCTTGAGGACAAGCAAAGTTTAAGTTTGAGGAGATTTGATAACATCTAAATGTTAGTGTTTTTATGATGGTTTTGAATATCTTTTACTATGTTTTCTTGATCGATTATGTCTATAATCTTTATATTATCGTGTGTTTTTATGCATTGTGTCAATTAGTACTTCAATTTTGCCGATTAAGTGTTTTTATCAAGAATTTATCGGTTTTAATGAAGAATGGAAGCCTTTTAGCCAAGTTTGGAAACCAGACCCAATTAAGGAAACTTTCTGCAGTGAGCACAGCCGACTATTTTGAAGATTTCGGGAGTTATAGACATCTAAATTAGGTGAGACTAGTTGGAGACAAAACTGGACTTTTAGAGCTTTCTATAGATTAAATTTCATAATTTTTGGACGAGTCTACAAAGAGCAGTAATTATCATAATCCAGCCTAGGATGCAGATTTTTCTGTGCCGACCCAAGCCCAATGTTTCGGCGATATCTTGAGCTACAGAAGTACAATTGAAGAGTTCTTTTTATGGAAAAAAATATGAGAGAATTATCTAGAACTTTAAAGAAGAGCCTAACGCCCATTTCGGACGTCTTCTAGGAGTTAAGTGGCGTGCAAGTTTTGGGTCAGGAAACAGGCAAAAGTCCAACTTGGAGAGCAAGTCAAGAATTCAATTTCCATTCACAGAAGGAGAGACCCACCGACTTCCAGCAGCAAAAGGCAGTATAAAAGGACCCCCTAGGTCAACAAATTTTAGAGGCAAAAGTCAGAGGGCGAAGCTCTGTTGAATTGGTTAGTTATTAGGTCACACACTAGTAGGGTTAGGGTTTTCACTCTTTTGGATCCTCTAGGTGGTGCCGAATTCCTTATCCAATTTCAAAGGTTATTCCCCACAACAATTCAACGTTTTTCCAGCAAGATTTGAAGGTTCAAAGTCACAGAATCACCTGTCCAATTGCAGCAGAAATTGTCACCAGAGGAGCACAAGTCGACGCCATCATCACCAACATAAATCGGCTACCCGACTTCACTACTCTCTCTTTTATTCGATTTTTTTCCTATTTAATTGTTTACTTGATGAATTCTCGTGAGATTTTGATGATTTGCTATTTTATTATGATGAAATAATTCTCTAATCTAGGATTAGGGATGTAGCCATTTACTTCTTTGGTTTTATTATCTATGGGTTGATGATTATTTAATTGATTGTGTTGATTGTTCAATCTATGTGTGCTGAATTTATTATCTACTTTGGATTGATTCTTATCCATTGCAACATGCGAGAGCTGCGTGATTTATATGATGATACCTAGAAGAACATAGATTGATTGATGCTAAAATATGCGAGAGCTGATAGTTTCTTAGGGCTTTATTGATTGTTTTGTGCTTGATGAGTTTAGTATTGATGCTAGGCTATGCGAGAGCTAGGTAGTAATCTTTGCTGAATATTTGATTCAACATGCGAGAGCTGAGGATTAAGACATTAGAAACAATTTCCCACAATCACACATCGACAATGAAATCGACATCCATGCATAATAAACCTAGGTAGTAATTGTGTGAACCCCGATTTCCTAGATTGTTTTAGATATTGATAGAACCTCACTTTAGATTAAGTTTGCGATTTTATTTCTTTTCTTCTAGCCTAGTCGATATCACCCTACACCATCTTTTAATTGATTTGCCTAGAAAATCATAAACTATGACATTAGGTAGTACTTATTTCCCTTGTTCCGTGGATCGACCTTGATTAGACTACTACACTACATAGTACACTGTGCGCTTGCAGTTAACAGTCGTTGGGTTTACTCGTGAGTTATTTATGTGTCGTGTTATGAATTAATCAAGAATTATAAATTTGAAAAAGTCACGCGTAAATAAAATGCATCAAGCTTTTCTGGCGCCGTTGCCGGGGAACAAACGGTTTTGATACTATTGAGATTGCAGTACCAGAGAGAGAATCAAGGAGGACAGCAAGGCAACAACTCTGACATATTGAGCATGCTGTAATCCATCCTGGAGAACAAGAATAAAATGAGCGAGGAGAACAATCAAATCAAATCCCACAACAGAATCCTTGAAAATCAAATAGCCCAACAGGCCACACTGTCAACCAGCCAACAAGGAGCTCTTCCAGGAAAACCAATAAAGAATCCAAGGATTGAACATTGCAACGCTGTGATCCTTCGTAGTGGGAGAAAATTAAGAGACACAGTGCCAAAACCGCCTCAGGCTGTGGAGCAACAAGCATCGACATCCAGTTCTGGACAGACAGTGCAGGCACAGGCTGAGCCTGTGACTGAGCCTATTAGCACCAAAAGAGCTGAGAAACAGCCCCAGACTATTCAACCTTACCAACCTCCTCTCCCATACCCAGAAGTATACCACAAATCTAAGCTGGAGAAACAATTCTGTAAGTTTAAGGAATTGTTAAGTAAGCTATATGTTAATGTTCCTTTCAGTGATGTGATTACACAGATGCCTTCATATACCAAGTTTCTCAGGGATATCCTGACAAAGAAGAAAACTATTGATGATATTGAGATTGTAGCCATGACAGCCAAGGGAGTGCTCTCATTCAACACCAACCACCCACAAAATGTTCAGACCCAGGAAGCTTTACAATACCTTGTTACATTGGGAATAAGAAGATTGAAGGAGCCCTATGCAACCTAGGAGCCAGTGTCAACCTGTTACCACTACCCTTCACTCAAGGCATGGACCTTGGAGATATCAAGCCCACAAGGATGACAATTCAACTTGTTGACCGCTCACTTGTGTATCCTGTGGGAGTATTAGAGGATGTGCCCAGAAAGGTTGGTGACTTCTATATTCCTGTTGATTTTATGGTCATAGAAATGGGATTGGACGTCCACACACCTATCATTCTAGGACGCCCTTTTCTTGCCACGGCTAGGGCATTGATTGATGTTGAGGAATGAAGGGTGACACTGAGAATTGGAGAAAATACGATAAATTTCAGTATGCACCAGGCCCATAAGTCAGTTTCGAGCTTCGGCACCTGCTACCAGTTTGGCACTGTTGATGAGAACATTAAGTCAATACGACAGGCCCAGCCTATCCACCAGCCTGTTCAACAGCAGCCACCTATCAACCGAATTGGAGCTGATGATTTTGCACCAAATATTGACATAAAACCTCTTCCTCCAGAGTTGAATGAAGTGCATTTGGATATAAATGGGAACACCGTAGTTTACAAGAAGAAAACCACAAAAAGGCACAATGGTCAAAACATCAAGCGTGCTTTCAAGAAGGAAGATCAAGTCCTTTTCCGGGGTACAAGACGATCCAAGTTGTCTGGTCCACTTACTATTCTTCATTGTTTGCCTCATGGAGAAATGGAGATTGATGGTGATGGGGTGAGCCCGTTCATAGCCCATCGAAGAAGGTTGAAAATTTATCACCCCACCAATGGGCGTTTTCAGGGAGATTCAACCTCGACAAAATCCACCTCCCAACTAGTACAATGGGGAAGTGTCCTGCTGAAAGACGTAAAAGAGGCACGCACTTGGGAAAACCAAGTGTGGTAATTTTTAAGTTCTTTTATTTTCTTTTTGTTCGTTCTTTTCGTTTTCCTTTGTGTGTTTTGTTATCAGGTGTAGCAATTCGATGAAGGGAGGAATCATAAAGTCAAAAATTTGTTAGGGAAGTTCTTCTACACCCTTTTGATAGCTAACCTCTACTATTTTGCAAGAAGGGTATTCTGATGCGTACACAGGCTCACTACAGGCTAAGCCTGTGTCGAACTTCTGCCTTAATCTAACACCTCCTCCCTCCCCATCACTATAGCACATGATAATCTAGTCTTGGAAAACTCAACCCCACAACACATAGCTTGACTCTCAGTTTGGGATATTTTTGTGTTAATGTATCTTAGACTAGCCCCTTTTGTCTTTTGATTTTCGGTAGTGTGTTTCTTTTCTTTGTGTATCTTTGTTATGGTATTGCACCCTATTTTGTTTTGTCTTTGTAGTGAGGACACTGGAGATTTTCAGTTTGGGGTATTTTAGGGTGCAATTTTGCCATTTTATTACTTTGTGTATTTTTTTATGTTCGTGCAATGCAATTTTTATTGTCATTTATTTTTATTATTTTTCTCCCATTGTGAGCCTCTGTCTTTATATTTATGCACTCTCTTTCTCCATTTAACCCTGCTCAGATTCTAATCTCATGACTTGTCTTATTTTCGTAAAACAAGCAGAGCAGGAATAATCAAGCAACTGCATTCCATAAATTTTGTCAGAAGAGAAGGATCCTGTTAAAGAATTTTTCTAAAACAGGCTCAGCCTGTTTACCTTATAACAAGCCCTAACCTCTGTCAAAGTGAAATTTAAGCAAAGTCTACAAAGCAAGGAAATGATCTAGGCCATCTTTGGCACACCAAACAGACTACACCAACCTACACTCATCAAACCCTTGCAACCCCATTTGAGTCGATTAAGATGGTCCTATTTCATTCATTTATCCTGCACATTCCACCTCAATCATTTACAACCAGAGTAGGGGCCATCAGTGTCTAAAGGCAAAAACTCCTTCAAATAGCCTCACCTTGTTGATGAGTCTGTGAACAAGATTTGATCAATATTAGAAAAAAGAGATGACCCACACTCAACCAGTGCAAAAATCAAAATGCCACCAGGTGCACGAACTCCATCCTCCCCTTGAAAAAAAAAAAGAGAAAAAGAAACATATGGGAAGAAGAAAAAAAAACATCAAAATAATGAAAGGGAGGAAGGACAAGGGCAACATCGGGAAAATCATACTCCACCAAGGAACACAAATCCAATCCATCTTTTGGATTCAGTGGTTATATCAAAGATGGCTGAAATATTGGGACACAGTTACTGAATAGCGTGAGACCGTAGAAAATACAAGGTTAAACAGCCTCTACACTGTCTCATGCCGTTCATAAACAAAAACAAAAGAAATCGAGTTTACAAGCCATTAACCTTTGCAAAAACCATCCACCTTTCTTTGACAACCCTCACCCAGCCTCAATACAACACGAATAAAGTCCTAGTGATCCTAGCTTGATGACCTATGTACATTAGTGGAGACAAGAGGTAATGGGTCTACATATGAGGTATTGTTTTTCATTTTTTCAGTCTTTAACTGAAACTCCCGAATGACAGAAGGAAAGGAGGTCAGTTGCAAAATTATTCTTGTGATTTTTATGATAAAAAATACTGACAAGGAATTTGGTTGGAGTCGAATGCAGTTTTGAAGGAAAATAACAGGATGCCTGAATTAGGACACCACAAGGGAGAAACATAGTGAAAATCTGATGCATTGGAATTGTCCTTACTTCCTTTCGAAATCATGACTTCTTTTCTCTTATGTTTGCTTGAGAATAAGCAAAATCTTCTGTTCGGGGTATTTTGATGCACATGAAAAATTCATGGTTTTAGGCATGATTTTGGATATATTTGCTCTCAAGTCATCATGACTATATGCCTTACTTTGCATTATTTCATCATATTCCCTTAAATCCTATCCCTTACTGTATGATTAGTGATTCTAGGTGCATTTTGAAGGATTTTGGAGAATTTATTGGAGAATTTGAAGAAATAGCATCTGGCACAGCATGAGCCTGTTCTGGGCCTATTGTTCATTGTAAAATCAGTGAAAAGCCACGAATCCCCCTCCAATCACAAGATATCCACTGGATTTCACCACCTTTGCCTTGATCCACGAAGCCATCACGCCACTACATCAATCCCAAAAAGAGCTGAATTCAATTACACAGAAAAATGGGAAGATATTGCATACAGCCTCAGGCACAGGCCCAGCACAGGCTCAGCCTGTGCAATTTGCAGATAACCAGAAATGCGAAGAAAAGAATATTAAACTCGGCCACTTACAGAGCTTCACCACATGCAAAACCTTTAACTCTGCAATCATGACCTGAGCGTTTTAGAAGACTTTAAGCATGGGAAAGAGGGGATATTCATTACACCCAAAGAATTTAACAATTAAAGAACTATTATCCTCCCCCTAAGTCTTCTAAAATATACAGATTTGCAGATTTCACCCATTCGGCACACCTCCCACGGTGCCTTATCTCAAGGAGCAAGATGGGCAACTGAAACTCAACTTGCCCAACTGCCATGCCTTCCAGCACGTGAGAGAAGAAGGAAGAGAAGAATATGCACCTATAAAAGAGAAGAAGAAAGGAAGAACAAGCATCAAATTCACCTTCGATCAAAGACCCATAAAACTTGCAGAAGTTCTAGAACAAAGGGTTCACGAGGAAACACGATTCTGCACCCTTTTCTGGGCAGAATTCGTGTTATCCATAACCCCCAGATTGTTCCAAACATCATGCTATCCTTTACCTTTTTTGTTTCTGTAATTCTGAGTATGAATTAAACAACCCCTCTTAGGTTGAAGGGGTAAAGCATGTCTCTGTTCTTTTTGCAATAAATTGCTCTTCTTATGTTTGTAACCCAATTTTCTTGTTTGGTTGTTGCAAGCTTGCTCCATGTTTGAGTCTTGATCAATCCCATACATGATTTTAGGTAGCTAGGTGAAGGACCGAAAGGAGAAACCATAGTTGTTGGAACAACAACAACCAACCCTTAGCTCTTAGTTTTGAAAGAAATTAGGAAGTAATTGGGGAATTAGCCTCAACACCAAATCTTAATTCCCTTAGTTTGACCGATGCGAAAGCATTAGGATGAGTGAGAGCCTTGGGAGGAACCTGTGAGTGAAAACAAGTGGGTTCAGTATAGGTTGAGAGCGCCTGCAAGAACTGATCTATGTAATTGATTTTGTGTTCTCGACAGGCCCAACCACATGCCCAGCACTGGCTTAGCCTGTTGAGGCACAATTAAGAAGAATGACACTACTTTTAATTTGATTCTTGATTGATTATTGAGTAGCCTATTTTTAATCTAGTAGCAGCATGATGAAGGACCGAGAGGAGAAGCCAAGTGTGCTAGACCAACAATAGTCAGTCTCCACTCCTTAGCCGTTTGAAAGAAGATAGGGAGAGACTGTGGGTACTTAGCACCAACATTAAACTTCACCCCTAAGTGGACGTCTATTCTAGTGACAAGGGTAGATGGAAACTTGGGGAGCTATCAATGAGATCGAAAGCCGTTGGTAGCACTTTAGGTTGGGAGCCCCTTCAAGATATCTCATTAAACACAGGGCGTCAAACAGGCTCAGCCTGTTATGATGCTGTTGAGCAATTTAAAGCATAAGGCAGGGCATGTGAACCCCGAATGCCTAAGACTTCACCAAATCTGATCTTTTCCTACTTCAGCACTGTTATTACTTTTTACTTTTGCTCATTTTAATTTTCAATTGCACACACCCATATTTCACTTCTGATTTACTGTTCCAAGCCTAATTTATCTAAATTAAGGAGTAACAGTCTCATCCTAGTCCCTATGGATACGACCTTGATAGAGTACTACAACTGCCCTGTGCACTTGCAGGACTCACTTCCGCACTATCATTGAACTAGATTTTGGATTGTATTATTTGTTTTTAATTGCTACATGAGCAATTTATTTTTGTTTTAATTGCTCTATTAAGAGACGAGCAATTTATTTTTGTTTTTATTTGCTTCATTAAGAAATTAGCAATTTATTTTTGTTTTTAACTACTTCATTAAGGGATGAGCAATTTATTTTTGTTTTGATTGCTCCATTAAGAGATGAGTAATTTATTTTTGATGCTTCTTTGGCATTCTTAGAAGTCCCATTAAGAGATGAACTTCATTTTTTTTTTTGCTGCATTGAGGGATGAGCAATTTGTATTTTCGATGCTTCGTTGGCTTCTTCAAGAAGTTCTGCTAAGAAATGAACTTCATATGTGTTTACTTTGCTCCATCAAATGATGAGCTATTTATTTGCGATGCTTCATTGGCATCTTAAAGAGGTTAACTTCTTATGTTCTTAGACCTTGATGGTTGTACCTTTATCAGCAGCTTCAAAGAATCCAAGTAAAGTAAAAGAGAGGTTACAGTGACAAAAACATATGCATACATATATATTCATATCGAAAACACGGATCATCTTGTACATATGTTATAAATATATATGCATTTTACACACACACACACATATATATATATATGTATATGTATATGTATATGTATATGTATATATATATGTATAAGTATATTGTTTTGTTTTGGTGGTTACATTAAGTAACTTATCATGCTGTAATTTCATGTTGTAACTGGCATGCGAAAAAGTATCAAGCTCTGCCCATTCCACGCATGTGGCAACATCCTACCTTCCTTTCCTTCCAGATGGTATAAACCATGCTTTATTACTCATGCGACTTTGTAGGGCCCCTCCTATTTAGGACCCAATTTGCCCATTTTGGTTGCTCTTCCGGTGGCCTCCACTTTTCTCAAACACATAGTCTCCAATCTTAAAGGCTTTTTCTTTCACTCTTGAGTTATGAAAACGTGCAGCACGGATTTTGCAGAATGAGGCTCGAAGTGATGCTTGCTCTCGAACCTTTTCTAAAAGATCTAGCTCTCCTTTAATTGCATCATCATTGCTTTTTTTGTCGAAGCCAAGCACTTTGGGAGAAGCTAACTAGATTTCTGTAGGAGTGACAACATCTGTCCCATATACCTTGCGATAGGGAGACTCTTTGGTCGTTCTTCTTTCCGTGACTCGATATGCCCACAAAACGTTGTCCAATTCCTCTGGCCATGAACCCTTTGCTTCTTCTAGTTTTTTTTATCCCATTCAATAGGATTCTGTTGGTAACTTTGATCTGCCTATTGGTCTGTGGATGACTTACAACAGAGAATCTTCGTTCTATTCCGAGTTTCTGACAAAAACCAGGAAAACGAGCACTGTCAAATTGAGTCCCATTATCCAATATGATTATCCGTGGAACCCCAAATCTGAGTAGTATATTTTTCTTAACAAATGAGACAACTTTTGCAGCAGAAAACACTGCCAAGGCTTCGGCTTCTACCCATTTGGTAATGTAGTCAATAGCCACAAGGACAAATTTCCTTTTCCCGGAAGCTGGGGGAAAGGGTCCTAGAATATCCATTCCCCATTGGGCAAACGGCCATGGAGAATCTATGCTTTATTGTTCATACGGTGGCATCCTTGGTATATTCCCGTGAATTTGGCAAGGGACGCTTCTCTTTACCGTCTCTTCCGAATTTTTCATGATTGATGGCCAATAATAGCCATTCCTCATGATTTACTTGCTAACGCCTTAGCTCCTATATGCATTCCGCAAGTTCCTTGATGAACCTCATCTAAGACAGTATGAGCTTCCTCCTCTACGAGGCATCGAAGTAGGGGATGTGAGAATCCTCTCTTGTATAGGTATTTTCCGTCCCAAGCATAGGCGATTGCTTTTTTTAGCAGCTTCACTGCTTCAACATGGGAGTGTGCCTTTTTCCAAGTATTCTTTTATAGGGGTCATCCAAGACATTTCTTTCTCAATGGCCAGAAATTCCTCTCCTTCGTCAATACTTGGTCTTTCTATTTCTTCAATCAACACATCCACTGGCAAATCCAATGCATTCTGAAGAAGCATTCTTGAAAGTGCTTCTGCTTGAGAATTTTGTTCTGGAGGGGATGTGACTGACAGTGACACTGCCTCCAGTTTGGGTCATCTTTTTCATCATATGTGCTACCTCTGTTTGATATCTACCCATTGTTGGTTCTTTTGCATTGTAATCTCCATTAGTTTGTGCCATTATTAGTTGTGAATCTGAATATACATGCACAGTCGTTGCCCCTACTTCAATGGCCAATTTTATTCTGGCAATTAGTGCCTCATACTTCGTTTGATTATTAGGTTCCGGGAACATGAATCGGAGTGCATATTGAATTCGATTTCCATAGGGGCTTTCAAGGACAATTCCAGCACCAGCCCCCTGCGAGTTCGAGTCTCCGTCGAGAAAGAGCTTCCAAGTCTCTTGGGGTTGTTTCTCAGGTTCGTTCTTGTCAAAGTACATTCAGCCACAAAGTCTGCCAATGCTTGGGCTTTGATTGCTGTTCGCGGTTTGTAGATTATCTCATACTCGCTTAGTTCAACGCTCCAACTAATCAATCTTCCTGCAGCTTCTGGACAGGGGAGGATCTTTCTCAAAGGTTGGTTTGTTAGTACTTCTACTGGGTGAGCCTGAAAGTAAGGCTTCATCTTCCTTGTAGATATCACCACTGCGTATCCAGTTTTTTCAATGATGGGATAACGAAGTTATGCTCCTCGTAGCACCTGGCTCATGTAGTATACCGGACCTTGTTTCCCTCCTTGTTCTCTTATCAACACTGAGCTTATCGCGTCATCTGACACTCCCAAATATAGGCACAAAGTTTCTCCAACCTATGGGCTTGTGAATACTCGACCCAAAATCACATGGGCCTATTCACCTTTCTTTTTTCACCTTCTTCCTCGGGTAAATCCCATGTCAATGGACTCACCACCCAAAATTTTATTAAAGAAAAAATTTGGAAAAAACCTTTGTATGACTCCTTTAGGCAACATGGTCATGGTGAACCAAAGAAATGGGATTGGGGGTTCGTCACGGATGGGAAGGTGTTAGGCACCCATCCGTATTGGGTCGAAACCTTATGTATTTGCGAAGTACAAGTGTGCCTTGTGCAGGTGTGCAAGTGTGGAACATAAAGAGAAGGGGAGAAGAAGAAGATTTGGCTTGTATCCCCGTTGTAAAACCGAGACTACCTACGTACCCGAGTGACCGGGATCAAAGCCACGTAGTTCTAAACATGGCATTATGTCGCCACCTACATCATCAAAAGCATCAGCATATAATCAGCCAGAATCAAACAAGAAATGGATTAGTATTACCTCTTGTAGCCCTCCTCTATCTCCTTGAGTTGGGTTGTGTCCACTTTCTTGCCTCTTTTTCAGCTCAATGTTTAATTCTCTTTTTGATTCCTCCTTGCTGGACTACTATTGATGTTTTTCATGAAATTCTACCAAAGTTTCTGCCTACAAAAGAATTCTAGACTTGGAGAGGTAGAGTTTCTCCAAACACTCAAGCTTATAGGTGTGTATGTGAAAAATAATGTGTGTCCTTGAAATGTGTGTGAGGGGTCCTATTTATAGTGTTCTAGGAAGCCTAGGGGCGTGGACCTGCTTAATAGTGAAGATTATGACCGAAAATCTGGTCCAAAACCGTATAGGATCGAAATTAGAAATAAAATCAGAGATTTGGGCGTTTCTGGAGGGGGATGACCACCATGGCCGGCGGTCAAGGGTGGAGAACCGCCGGCACCTGGCGGTCGCCGCGAGAGGACCGCCGGTCACCCCACGTGCCACCCGTTCTTTCCTTTTCGAAGCCCCCAATCCCTCTAATTCCGCTCTGATTTGATCCTACCGCATAATTAACCCCTAATCAACCCAGAATCACTCCATTGCTTGATTACTACTCCTCAAAATCATTCCATAACTAATAGATTACATATTGACACCCATTTAAGCTAAAATCATACCAAAAACACGAAATCTAATTAAATGATGATTTAACTCTGATTTTCCACGAAACTCAGAGCTAAAATTAACCTGTAAGAAATATGTTAATGGACTGATTAAACTCTAGAGAATTCATTAACTTGGGCCCTTAAACCCATCCTCAACCCAAAAATAATTCTTCTCATTAAATTTGGATTAAAGATAGACAAAAGGCCCAAGCAATGAAATAAAACATATTTTAGTTTAATAAACCTTAGTCTATGTTTTAGCTAAGAATAAATCATATCATTAATCCTAAAGTTCAAATACATATAGGTTTAAATTACTAAAATACATTAATTCTACTAAATTAAACACCAACTATGCCTTATCTTAAGATCAAATCATCTCATCAATCCTAAGTTCAAAAAGAATTAATGTCACATTTCGTCCCTATGTTGCCCCCTCAAATTGAAATTCGTCCTTGTGTTGAGTTTTGATTGGTTTTGATCCCTCAGTTGGTCGATTTTTTAAGGTTTTAGTCATTTTTACCGTTTTTATCCATAATATTCAGTTTACTATTCAAACCAGTTTACCAACTCAAAATTCGAACCAACTAACCGACCCAACCCCGAAACCTCATTCAAAAATCTCCAATAAATATATAACTCTACCTCTAAATATAAAAATTTTGGAAATCATTAAAAAGTACAAATTATTTTTAAAAAATTTTAAAAAATTAAAAAATCATAAAGTAAATTATCTTTTAGTTTAAAAATTTTTAAAAATATAATTTGTTCTAGACAAACAGAGAAAAAACTTACCACTCTAAGTCAACTATGCCTTTATGACTACTACTATGAGAGGACTTGTCTAGAGAAGAAAGGAGAGAAAAAAAGAAAAAAAACAAAAATAGAAAAAAAAATTAAATTTGCAAATTTTTAAATTAAAAAATAAATAAAAAAAGACAAAAAAAACATGTGGAGAAGAAAGGTTTAAATTTTAAAATTTTTAAAATTTAAAAATAATTTGATTTATGATTTATTAATTTTTTCAAATTTTTTAAAAATAATTTGTACTTTTTTTAATGATTTCTAAAATTTTGATATTTGGAGGTAGAGTTATATATTTTTTAGGGATTTTTGAATGGGGTTCCAAGTTGGGTCGGTTAGTTGGGTCGAATTTTGAGTTGGTAAATTGGTTTGAATAGTAAAGTCCTGAATATTAGGGGTAAAATCGGTAAAAAGGACTAAAACCTTAAAAAATGGACCAACTGAGGGATCAAAACAAATCAAAACTCAACACAAGGACGAATTTCAATTTGAGGGGACAACACAGGGATGAAATGTGACATTAATCCGTTCAAAAATGTTCGAAATCCAACTTTAGTAGAGGATTTGTGGGTCAAATTTGGGTGTTCACAGATGGCCCTCGTTGATGAGTCCTTAGAGACTAATGATGAAACAACATAACAAAAGAAAAACCAAATTTGAATGATTGATGTAAGTGGTTATTATGATGTGTGCAAAATTTTGAGCAACTATGCTCTTGGTTTGAAAATCTCGGGCAGCTATTCCCTAATGCGTAACCGATTGGAAAAAAGTTGGATAGCTATGCCCCCTGCAATCAATTCAAAACATATGGGCAGCTATGCCCTTGATGTGACCAATTTTGAAAACTTGGACAACTATGTCCTTAGTTTGAAATAAACTTGAAAAAGTCTGGGCACCTATGTCATTGGCGTAACTATTTTCGAAAACTCAGGCAGTTATGCCCTCGATGTAGTCAACCTCAAAAATTTGGGCAGTTATGCCCCTGACATAATTAGCTTCATAAATTCAGGCAACTATGCTCTTGGTTTGAAATCATCTAAAGAATTCGGACAGCTATGCCCATGATGCAATCAACTTCAAGATTTCAGAAAGCTATGCCCTTAGTGATCAAAGTAAAAAATGCGGGCAGCTATGCATTTGATGTAATCAAATTCAAAAATTTGGACAGCTATGCCCTTTGAAATCGACTCCAAAAAAAATCAGGCAGCTATGCCCATCACAAGCTTTATTTCAAAAAAATATCCGGGCAGCTATGCCCCTCCCAATAGTTTGGACAGCTATGCCCATGGTGTAATTAACTTTGAAAATATGGGCAGCTATGCCCATGATTAATTCAACTTCAAAAATTAGGGCAGCTATGCCCCTAGGAGCGAATCAATTTCAAAAATTTAGGTAGCTATGCCCTTAATGCAATCAAATTCAAAAAACTCGGGCAGCTATGCCGCTTGTGCAATCAAATAGAAACTTAGGCAGCTGTACCCCTGATGCATTCAATTTTTTTTTTTAAAAAAAAAATCTGGCAGTTATGCCCTTAATGTAATCAAATGAAAAAACTGGGGCAGCTATGCCAATCATGTGTTCATAAACTCGGGAAGCTATACCCCTGATGTATTTAAATAAAAAATCTGGGCAGTTATGCCCACTATGGAATCATGAACTTGGGCAGCTATGCCCTTGATTTAAAATTGTCTCAAAAGATTTGGGCAACTATGCCCATGGCGCAATCAACTTCAAAAATGCGGGCAGCCATGTCTTTTCTCAACTTCAGAAAATTAGGGCAGCTTATGCCCCTCATGTTAAAAAATCTAGGCAGCTATGCCCTTTGTTCAACTTTTAAAAATTAGGACATCTATGCTCCTTATTCGAGTTCGAAAAAATAGGGTAGCTATGCCCCTTGTGCATTCATTCCAAGAGACATGGGCAACTATGTCCTTAGGATCAAACAGTAACTCTATTGGGGTAGCATACATCGAGAATCACACAATTCAAATCATGGGGTAGCATGCTCCTAGCATCATTTCACAAAAAAAAAAGGCTGGGCTTTACAACTTGTTTTATTGAGAATGCCCAAACTCATCAACAAAGGCTGGGGCTTACATCTCCTTGGATGCCCAAGCTCACTTCTCGACTCATCAACAAAAGCTGGGGCTTACATCTCCTTGAATGCCCAAGACAACACACATTAATTTTATAAAAAACTGGGCCTTACATCTTCTCAGGAATGCCCCAACATCAATCAAAAGTTGAGGACCGCCGTGCCCCTAAAGTCTATAGGTGACCACAATGTCTACACCTCAGGTGAGGGCATGGCATGCCCGATGTTGTACAGACAGTTTTCTAAAGATTCGGACATGCCATCCCCCTCCAATCACCAACCCTCGAAAATGTAAGTCTACGCCAAGTGATGAATTTATGATGTTGTCACTTTCATTGATCATTTGTCCTCAACCAAATCTACCTTCTCGAGGAATCCATGTAAGTGATGCATGAGCATGTCTGAGTGTGTCGTCTTTTCAATGCATGGGGATGCCCTTAGTTTCTACATGTGAGTGCCATGAAATGTTTGTCCTCTCCCTCTCTCTCTCTCTTTTCTCTCTCCTTTTTCCTCGAATGCAAGTGCATCGTGACACGTTCACTGTTTTTGTTCCCTTTTTTTTTCTTTTTGAATGCAAGTGCCATCTATTTCTACATGTATGGATGCAAGTGTGATCTATCTTTGCATGATGTTTTTGGATGCACGTGCCCCTAGTATAATGCATGAGCTTTGAAAAATCATTCGAGCCAGGAGGAAAGTTAAGCAATTTGAGAAAAGCGAGTTATCCCATCAAAAACCTCAAAGCTTAAAAGGAAAAACATTCCCAACAACCATGAACCCAATCATTTCAAATTTTAGCTAGGATCCCAAGGGTGGACAATCCTTGTTTAAAGGTTTGGATGGATGTAGAATTGTCTAGTCAAGGCAGGATGGATGGATGAGTGAATATCCCTTCGAACATAGATAGAAACGATGTTCCCAGATGCTTGTGCATGCCTATCCGAGTAACTTATCTTCACTGGGAAAAATTTTCTTCACGTCATCTACCACATGGATGCCCCTTGTCATTGGCTACTACCCCAAATTCTCCTTTAGCCTTAACTTTTGCCTAGGCTGCCCCATGTGGGTTTTCAACCTAGCAGGTTTGTCCTAACTTTTGCCTAGGCCGCCTTTCAGGTTTTCAACCTAGCGGACCCCTTTTTTTTACTTTTTTTTTTCTTTCTCCTCGTGGGGATAACAACCATAGGCATAAAATACTGAGATCACAAAGTTTGGGCAAGAAGAAGGCCGCTCGGGCCGGGAGCACTTGAAAGACCAATGTGGAGGTAGACTTATCAACTCTAATGAGGGAAACCCAGAATCACATGTCTAAGAGACCATTTGAGAGATGTGCTTTATGATGACCAGATTCAAAATAAGTTTCTGGAGAGAGACGGACTTGACCAACATCTACAACTTCATGAGTCCAAACTATATGTCTGAAAGAAGGGAACCTATGACTACCAAAAAGGCCTGAATACAATCAACAGTGTGGCATGTATATCTAGCAATGACCCTACTCTTTCCATTGAATCAATCTGGGAACCAAGTAGACCGGGCCTGTTACCGGATTACCTACGTATCTTTGGATGTGGTTTCCGGTTTGTGGTGATAGTGTTTTGTGGAAGTCTGAAGATAGTGGGTGCTTGGTAGAATGGTATTTGGTGGGAGGCTAAAGGTAGCAGGGGAACAATTGTCTTCTTCATAATGATTTCTTCCTCTTTCTCGGTTTCTATTGATGGATAATGAATCAACGTTTGGGCACCAAGGTCACTTGTTTTCCTCACTTTTCTCCCTTTTTTTTCTTCTTTTTTTTATTTGTTTTTAAGGAGGGTGACATCTTTTTTAAGTAGGTGCAATTAGACATAATTCACTTGGAAGCCAGACTCATCATTTGGGAAGTAATTTTTCTAGACAAGTGTCCATGGTGGGCGTGATGGGGTTAACATGGAGGCTGAGCTAGATAGGTGTCAATATGGGTATGTGTTTGAAGGCCAGTGCGGGTATGTGTTCGAATGTCTGTGTTAACAAGTGTTTGGGAAGTAGGTTAAGGTAGGCGTTCAGGATTACATTCACAGAATCAGGTCTTCGTAGTTCGTTTTGTGGTCCCCTAGATTGATCCAATAGAATATCATGAACTCATGCACAACTTGCCCCATATACACAGAAGATAAGGGAGTTAAAATTTTTTCCTTATGTCAAAAATCAAAGTACAAATGTTGACATCGTTGATTGTTAGACAAAAAATTTATCCCTTGCCCCTTTTGACTTGATTCAACCTCTAGACTCTAAAGAAGAACTACCATGCTTCTCCTAATTCTCGGTCATCGTCCTATCCATACTTAGCAATTCGATCTGTGATCACCGGTTGATTCCCACTTGCACTTCTTGTTCACCCCCTAGAATGCAACGTCCCCATTGTCATCTTCACCATTATCCTTCCCCATTGACTTCTCGTTGTGCCTCTGTTATTGTTCTCACCGCCACCTTCAATACTTCCAAATTGTTGGGACTTGCATCTTGTTCATTTGAGAAAGCCCAATAGCAATGTCTTCATTCGATTCTTCAGCTCTATTCATCAACTTGGCTTGTCAGTTCGGTTCCTCCTCGGATGGTTCATCAACCCGGTTCCTTAACTCAACTTCTCTCCTTGACTCATCAACTGGCTTCGCGAAAAAAAGTTGGGGCTTACATCTTCCTCCATGGGAGAGTGCCCGGAGTTTCTTCTCTTCTCACAAGAAAGCCCAACCAAGTCATCCCATCTCTCCTCTGCTACCATATATATTGGGACTTACATCTCCTGTTGCGAGAAGGCCCAAAGTTACCTCGGTGTCTTAAGTCGATGCCTCATCATTGCCTCTGCCTTCTCCCCACCTTTTGCCTTAGGATACCTCTATGATTTCCAATGTCTTTGTTATCATCCCTGTGTATCTTCCATTCCAAGGATCATCGTCTTTGGGATACATCCTTAACTTCTAGTTTCTTCACCATCTCCTTGTCCATAGATATCATCGCCTTGTGTATCCATCATCCCTAATATCTTCATCATTTCCTTCCGACTGAGGTATTACCCACCCTTGGTGTCTCAAGGGTTCAATTCTAATGATAGAGTTCATGGTCATCAGGAATTCTAGACCCAAGCTTTGTTTACATTTGAAAACGGTGGGAAAGCGTGATGGAATATTTTCGCAAAATATTTTTCTCATTCTCTCAAAATATATATTTTATGAATATCGGGTTCAAAAAGGTTGAAAAATGAAAATGAGAACTCTTAGCTCGAATTCATTTTTCTGCTTTGAAAAACGTGAAATGCAATTCCGAATGTATGCAAATGTGAATTCCCTAAGACAAGGTAGACCGACTCAACATATACGCCAACTGGGAAATAACACCAGAATTCTAACATCGGCTTAAACATGTATACTTACTCTCCTAGGGTTCCTTAAACATGTATTTTTTATTGGTTTTTCTGGTTTATCGGAATAAAAACACTCTATTTACACATCCACGAATCCACAATAATAATCACACAGAAATCCACATACCACTTATTGATTCAATATGCAAGAGATGCTCAGGGTATGCAGCTGGTTGGGGGCCAAAAGACTGCCGCTAGGGAATTGGTTGACCTGCTCACATGTGATAATGGATATCGCGTGAGGTCCAAGGCCCATTATTCCCCATCATTGGTAAGCAGCGAGAAACGGGTTCACTCAAGCCGCCATCGCTTAAAGAAAGCACTGTGGTGGACATGGATTCCCTCGCCCTCTAATGGTAGAAGCTTCACATCAATCATCATGAATGCAAGGCATTTATGATTACATGTAAAAAGGCACACAAAACTCAACGATTGCACAAGATTTCTTGAACCCACTACTTCCCAGGTGGAGTCGCCAACTGTGAATACCGGACCCAAAATTACATAGGCCTATTCACCTATTTACTTTTCACCTTCTTCCTCGAGTCAATCATATGTCAATGGAGTCGCCACCCAAATTTTATTAAGGAAAAAAATTGGGGAAAACTTTTGTATGACTACTTTAGGCAACATGGTCATGGCGAACCAAAGACTTGGGATTGGGGGTTCGTCATGGATGGGAAGGTGTTAGGCACCCACCTGTGTTGGGACGAAAAACTTGCACAATTGCGATGTACAAGTGTGCCTTGAGCAGGTGTGCAAGTGTGGAAAGTAAAGAGAAGGGGAGAAGAAGAAGATTTGGCTTGCATCCCGTTATAAAATCGAGACTACCTAGGTACCCGAGTGACCGGGGTCAAAGCCACGTAGTTCTAAACATAGCATTATATCGCCACTTCCATCATCGAAAGAATCAGCATATAATCAGCCAGAATCAAACAAGAAATTGATTAATGTTACGTCTTGTAGTTCTCCTCTAACTCCTTGAATTGGGTTGTGTTGATGTTTCCCACAAAATTCTACCAGAGTTTCAGCCTATAAAAGAATTCTGGACTTGGAGAGGTAGAGTTTCTCCAAGCACACAAGCTTATGGGTGTGTGTGTGTAAAATAATATGTGTCCATGAAATGTGTGTGAGGGGTCCTATTTATAGTGTTCTGGGAGGCCTAGGGGTGTGGACCGGCTTAATGGTGACGATTATGCCCGAAAATCTGGTCCAAAACCGCATACGATCGAAATTAGAAACAAAATCTGAGATTTGGGCATTTCTGGAGGGGGATGACCCCCATGTCTGGCGGTCATCTACTGGATGTCCGCCAGGCCCGGCGGTCATGGGTAGATGATCGTCGGCCTGGCGGTCGTCGCGAGAGGACCGCCGGTCACCCCGCGTGCCACCCGTTCTTTCCTTTTCAAAGCCCCCAATCCCCCTAATTCAGCTCTGATTTGTTCCTACCCCGTAATCATTCCCTAATCATCCCAGAATCACGAATCATTCTGTAACTAATAGAATACACATTGACACCGATTTAAGCCAAAATCATAGCAAAAACAAAAAATCTAATTAAATGATGATTTAACTCTGATTTTCCACGAAAATCATAGCTAAAATTAACCTGCAAGAAATTTGTTAATGGCTAATTAAAATCTCGAGAATTCATTAACATAGGCCTTTAAACCCATCCTCAACCCAAAGATAAATCATCTCACTAAAATTGGATTAAAGATAGATAAAAGGCCCAAGCAATGTAATAAAACATATTTTAGTTTAATAAACCTTAGTCTATAATTTATCCTAAGATTAAATCATTTCATTAATCCTAGAGTTCAAATACATATAGGTTTAAATTACTAAAATACATTAATTCTACTAAATTATCTCCTACTGTGCCTTATCTTAAGATCAAATGATCTCACTAATCCTATGTTCAAACAGGTTCGAAATCCAACTTTAGTAGAGGATTTGTGGGTCAAATTTGGGTATTCACAGGGTTGCTAAGTATGAACACCCAAATTTGACCCTCTATTATTCTATTAATTTGAATTATGGAGATATTTGTGACCACGGATTAATGAGATGATTTAATCCCGAATTTGGGTATTTTCGTAATTTTACTTGGTGGAATATTAATATTTTATTATTTTTTAGATTTTTGATACATTTGATTCAGAATTTTTGAGATGATTTAATTCTGAGTTTGATATATTTTAAAGTTTAATTATAATAGAATGTGGGTATTTAATTGTTTTTTAGGCTTTTATTTATTTTTCACCTATTTGAGATGATTTTGGGTTTAAAATAATTTAGGAGCCTCAATCAATTAAATATGGATCCTTCAGCAACTAAAGTCCACCCAAAAACACTGAGCCTAGCAGCCAATTAACCCTAAATTCGTCTAGAATTCCGATTAATTAAATTCCTTTCTAGTTTTGGGTATTTTAGGGTTAATTAAATTCCTTTTGTCATGTACATGCCTTGCATTCATATATTATATTGTGAAAGCTTCTACCATAAGAGGGTGAGGGAATCCAGGTCCGGTACATACCGTCCTGCGGGGTTATCGGCCAGAGTGAACCCATTTCTCGTCGTTTAGCAATGATAGGGTTTAATAGGCCAAGCTATCCATTAGCGACGGTTTTTAAGCCCCAAACCAGCTACATACCCGAGCATCCCATGCATGATGAATCAATACGTGGTTTCTGCACCTGAATGTTTATTAATGAATTCAAGGACATGTGAATAGAGTGCCTCTTTCAATTTAATAAAACAAAAAAAAACAAAAAAAAAAAAGGGGAAGGGTGTGTTAATGGCGAGGAGGAAAAAACATAGGTACTTGAGGCTCTCACATTTGACTTTTGGGTGCTAGGCCAATATGACCAAGGATGGAGCGGACGATCTAACCAAGACATGCGCCATGCCAAGGGAGCAGGAGACGAAGGAAATGGAACCGCTCAGAAGTGGATAAAACAGAGAAAACAGTAATGCGAAGACGGAGAAAGAGCCCATAGGACAAGGAGCATTCAATGTCAAGCAATCATGTACTAATTGGGAGTGGCGCAAATGATCCATCACGCTACCAACATTTTCTGTCAAGAAAGAAGTAGGGCCGTGTATCACCCATGAATCAACAGGGTCTGAATCTGATAGCGGGGATGAGCTTCAACCAGAAGGGTCAAATAGTGACTCCCTGGATTTTAACCTTTCTTCCTCACACACTCTTGAGAGCGATGATGTTTTCCGATCTCATTATAATAAAATGAGGCACTTTTTTCGCTACTTGGATATTTTTTGTGACAATACTTCTTGCATGCATGATGGATGTGAATGTAATGAGATGAATGAACTTCCGGAACCCATCGAAGTCAACCTAGGAACTAGTGATGATCCAAAAATTACCAAAATTGGCACAATCCGAGAAGAAATTACAACCTTAATCAAGGAGTTTGTGAATGTGTTTGTTTGGTCGTATGAAGACATGCCCGGAATTGACCTAGCCATCTCACAACACCGAATTCCTCTCTTTCCAGATGCCAAACCTGTAAAGCAGAAGGCACGCCGACTCCAACCCCAATGGGAACTGAAGGTAAAGGAAGAAGTAGAGAAGCAGATCCGGGCCGGATTTCTAGAAGTAATTGAGTACCCAGAATGGTTGGCCAAGATTGTACCGGTCCCGAAGAAGGATGGATAGGTGAGGATGTCCGTTGATTACCGAGACCTGAATAAGGCTTACCCCAAGGACGAATTCCCATTACCGCATATTGACTTGCTGGTGGACGCCACAACTGGTACACGCACTGTTATCCTTCAAGGATGGATTTTCAGGATATAATCAAGTAAAGATGGCATTGGAGGATAAACATAAAACGTCTTTTCGAACGGAATGGGAACATTTTGTTATAAGGTGATGTGCTTTGGATTTATCAATGCAGGAGCTAGCTATCAAAGAATGGCCACCACACTCTTACATGACATGATGCACAAGGAAGTCGAAGTCTACGCCGATGATATGATAGTAAATTCCGAGACCCGGGAGTCCCACATGAGAAATCTGAGGAGATTCTTTGAAAGGTGTCGGGAATTTGGCATGAGGATCAACCCACAGAAGTGTGTCTTTGGTGTTCAAGCAGGCAAGCTGTTAGCTTTTATGGTGAGTGAACGAGGAATAGAGGCGGATCCATCCAAGATCAAGGCAATCCAGGATATGCCTATCCCGAAGAACGAGAAGGAAATCTGAGGCTTCTTTGGACGGGTTCAATACATCAGTCGTTTCATTTCTTAGTTATCCAACGTTTGTGCCCCCATACACCGGCTCCTTAAGATAGGAGTGCCCACCGATTGGAATAGCAAATGCCAGGAGGCCTTTGACCAAATCAAGGAATACTTATCTAACCCACCTGTCCTTCAACCTCCAAGGCTAGGAGAACCATTATTGCTTTATCTGACCATCACCGAGGAAGCCATGGATGCAATGTTGGCCTAATGCTTACCTGATTCTTGAATTGAAGCAGCCATCTATTACTTGTGCAAGAAGTTTAACGGATATGAATTAAATTATACCATGGTGGAGAAAACTTGTGTAGCCCTGACTTTGTCCTGTCAAAAGTTGAGACATTATTTCATATCCTTTAAGGTGCTACTCATCTCTAGAATGGATCCAATTAAGTACTTGATAGAGAAGCAAGTGCCAAGTAGCCGCACAGCCCGTTGGGTGGGCTTCTTATCGCAGTTCAATGTCCGCTTTGTATCACAGAAGGCTATCAAAGGCGGAGCCATAGCCGATTCACTAGCATCTCAACCCAGGGAAAATGATGAGAGGTTTCAACCACAGTTTCCGGACGACGATGTAATGAAAATAGAGGTCCCAACCTGGGAGATGTACTTTGATGGCGAGGCCAATGCAAGCGGTTTTGGGACTGGAATTGTTCTCATATCTCCTGAATGAGTGACTTATCCCATCTCGTGCAAGTTGGAGTTTGAAGCAACAAACAATGTGGCTGAATATGAAGCGTGTATTATCAGTCTTAGAATGGCATTTGACATGGGAATAAAACGAATGAAGGTGTAGGGAGATTCAGCTTTGGCTATATTCCAAGTCAAATGAGAGTGGAAGATAAAGGAAGAGAAGTTAGCACCATATCATAACTACTTGCAAGAGCTGGCATCTAAGTATGAGGAAGTTGACTTTCAATACGTACCAAGGAGGGAGAACCAATTCGCTAATGCTCTGGCCACGCTATCTTCAATGATGGCGATGCCATGTAATTCCATTTTCTTATCATTAATGGTGTAGAAAAGCGACAGACCTACATTTGCTCAAAAAGAAGAGGCAAGCGAACCATGGTTTCAGGATTATTTAGATAAATGCTGCTGGAAGGGTGTTGCCACTATGGCTATAACCATAGTAGGGTAGACCAATCGTTGCATGAACTGGTTATGGATGACGAGGAAACAGACCCCTGATATAAGGATACCTTTGAATTTCTCGATGAAGGGATCTTGCCTATGGAAGCAACGCCAAGCGAAAAAAGGACTTTGAGAAGATTAGCTAATGGCTACATCATATGCGGGGAAAATATACAAGAAGCATGTGACAGGTGTCCATTTGCTATGTCTAGACAAAGGGGAAGCTCAAAGAATTATGGAGAAAGTGTATGGAGGTGATGAAGGTCCATACATGGGAGGTGATATGTTAGCTCGAAAGATTTTGCAAATGGGATATTTCTGGTCAACCATGGAAGCTGATTGTGCAAGGTTTGTGAGGTGTTGCCACACGTGCCAGATAAATGGGAAGCAGCAACTCCAGCTGCCCTTGCCTTTGATACCTTTGTTTTCTCCTTGGCCCTTCTTGGTATGGGGCATCGACGTCATTGGGAAGATTTCTCCAAAAGCAACTAACGGCCATGAGTATATACTAGTAGCCATTGACAACTTTCACCAAGTGGGTAGAAGCGGAATCCGATGCTGTATTAAATGCTAAGAAGGTAGCTAAGTTTATCCTCAACAACATTATCTATAGATATGGCGTTCCGGGGGAGCTGATATCAGACAATGGGCCTCACTTCAAGGCAGATGTCGTGAGCTTGTGTCAAAAGTACGGGATTAAGCGACATAGGTAATCGCCTTACTGACCACAGACCAATGGTGCGGTGGAAGCCGCCAACAAAAATATAAAGATCATACTTGGAAAAATGATATCTTCTCACAAGGAATGGGCAGCGAAGTTACCATTAGCTTTATAGGGATACCGGACATCCATTAGATCGTCAACAGGGGCTACCCCTTATTCTTTGGTTTACGGTATAGAAGCAGTATTACCTGTAGAATTGGAAGTACAACCTTTGAGAGTGGCACGAGAAACCGGATTACCTGAGACAGAATGGGTACAAGAGAGGTTGGATCAATTGGCTCTACTGGATGAGAAAAGAATACTGGCTTTGTACCATGTGCAAGGGTATCAGAGAAGGATAGATCGAACTTTCAACAAGCGGGTCAAGGAAAGAAGACTGAAGGAAGGGGATCTGGTTTTGAAAGAAGTCGGGCAACCGGTGCATGATCCATGGGGAAAGTTCAAGGCTAAATGGATCGCGCCCTACGTTATCAAGGAAATTTTTCCAGAAGGCGTGACAAAGATCAAAGAACTAGAGGAGAATGAGTTTTCAGAGCCAATCAACCTGGATCAACTGAAGAAATATTATGTGTAGTCTGTCAAGTTATTGTTAAAAGAACTACGTAGACCTGATTTCATGTACTCATAAAAAGGTAGAGAGGCTGAGTCATGAATATATAGGCAGCCCAACCTGGGCCTGGTCCCTTTCAAAAATAAAAGTTCGTAGGTTGATAAAGATGGAATTCGAGATACATTCACTTATTTTATTTGCATCCATAATGAATGTAGTGTATTTGTCTCAATGATACCAAGTGCGATTGTGTGCTTTTGTTTAAGAAATTTAGACTCAGGTATGGCTGTGGGAACTCCGCGTGTGAGGGAAGGATGTTTATGATATGTCTTGGCATGGAGGCATGCATCCGGAAATGCGAGTATACATCTCAAATGTAAGTACCTAGAAAAAGAGCGAAAAAAAGAGACCCCTTCCCCAAAATATGTTGCATTAAATGAACATTACTTGAATCTTTGACGAGCGCACATGTGTAGGGACTATCGGGTTCAAAGTGTTGGTGACGTGATGAGAAGGGGTATGTAACCCCACTTTGTTTAAAATATTTCTCCAGGGCATGATCCACTATGAGACTTGTTCTTTGGGGCATACTACCCCATGCATCGTTTTTCCCGGGGACTACTGCCCCATTATGTGAAATATTTTTCCCGGGCATGCTACCCTGTTAGGTGATGTGTTTCTATCCAGGGGCATGCTACCCCGTTTTTCTTGTGATTTGATTTTTAGGGGCATGATACCCCGCTATGTATGTGGTTTCTGGGGGCATGCTACCCCACGCAATTTGCTTGGGGCATGCTATCTCGTATGATAGGAATCATAGTCAGGACTCTTGATTTCCGGGGCATGCAACCCCATGAATTGATTTTTCGGGGCATGCTACCCCATATGTCTGTAAGACTCACTTGGAGCATGCTACCCCATTCTAAATCAATTTCGTGGGGCATGAAACCCCATTGTTGGAGATGATTTTCTTTGGGGCATGCTACCCCTAGGGGTATGTAATGCCCCGAAAATTGTTGAACGCTGATGGAAAGGCATGTGATGCCATCAGAGGGATGAGATGATTCCCACCAACCCGAAAAACGAGAAAAAAATCCGAGTTCCCCAGGGAGGACGACTAAAATCCCTAGAAAGTAACCCCGAAATCACCCTACGGGAGGAGACATATCCCTAGTTAGCAGAGACAAGAAGATTCTTTGTTGACAAACCTAAACCCGAATTCCCCAGGGAGGACGACTAAAATCCCTAGTTAGCGGAGATGAGAGGATTCTCTGTTAATGACCCGAGTTCCCCAGGGAGGACGACAAAAATTCCTAGAAAGTAGGCAGCCCCGAAATCACCCCGACGGGAGGAGACATATCCCTAGTTGACTGAGTGTATTCTTTGGTGACAACCCGATAGATGAGATGATTCTACCACAAACCGAGTCCCCTAAAGAAGATGATAAATACTTAAAAACCTGGGATGAGATGATTCCCGACCCATGTCCCATATTGTCGGCATCAGCATCAGCTCTTACTCCATCAAATTTGGATGATATTCTTTTCGTCGGTTTGTCTTCAGTTCCTAAAGACTCACCAACGAGGGGCATCACAAACACCCAAATTTGACCCTCTAATTTTCTATTAATTTGAATTATGGAGACATTTGTGACCACGGATTAATGAGATGATTTAATCCCGAGTTTGGGTACTTTCGTAATTTAACTTGTGGAATATTAATATTTTATTATTTTTTTGAATTTTTGATATATTTGATTTAAAATTTTTGAGATAATTTAATTCTGAGTTTGATATATTTTAAAGTTTAATTACAATAGAATATGGGTATTTAATTGTTTTTCAAGCTTTTATTTATTTTGGACCTATTTGAGATGATTTTGGGTTTAATATAATTTAGGAGTCTGAACCAATTAAATATGGATCCTCTAGCAACTAAAGCCCATCCAAAAACATTGAGCCTTGCAGCCAATTAACCCTAAATTCGTCCAGAATTCGGGTTAATTAAATTCCTTTTTAGTTTTGGGTAGTTTGTGGTATATGGAGTGAAGTGAGGAGAAAAAAAAAAAATGGGGAAAGAGGTACGGGTAGGCTACAAGTTAGGAGGGTTTCTAGAAGCTTAAAACATGCAAAAACTATTTAGGAAGGGCGTAGGAATCAAGTTGGACCGGAATAATGAGGATCAAAATCGAAAAGGAAATAACACTTTTGGAAACAGGTGCCGGTGGACTTGGCGATATGACCGCCAGCACCTGGCGGGCTTGGAGACATGACGGCCAGTGCCTGGCGGTCGTTGTGAGATGACCGCCACGGCCTGGCGGACAACCTTTCCAGTTTTGGCAGTTTTTTTTTTATTTTTCCTATTTACTTGATTCTGGGTATTTACCATTGGATCTAGGGATTCAATCCCGACCCTTAGACCAACACCATGTCCAGACCGCCCTAAACACTATAAATAGGACCCCCATTCACCCTCTAAACTCCCCAATTTTCTCTCTTCCCTCTCTATACACACATAAGTTAGGTGCTTGGAAAATTCTCTAATTCTAAGCTTAGGAACCCTTTCTAAGGTTGAAATTCTAGAGAATTTTCGTGAGGAAGAGTAGCAGTAGAGTAGCAGCAAGAGGAGAGCAAGAGAAAGAGAAGGAGGAGGCGGATTGGAGCAAGTTTGTGGAGGAAGAGAGGAGGAACCCGAGGAGAGGAATCTTGTGCAGGCAGTCTCAGAAAATTCATCATATCTAGAGCTGTAGCAATCGGATTGATGTGTTCTTGGAGTCCCTGGAAAGCAAGTAGGAGCAAGAGGAGGGCTTCAAGAGGAAAATCATTCTAATTTTCTTGGTTGATTGCTACTGTGACGTGATGATGATGTTTATGTAATTGTATGTGATGCATGTAAGAACTACGTGAGGTCCGAACCCATTATCACGGGGTACGTAGGCAGTTTCTAGCAATGGAAATGCAAGCTCAATCTTTATTTTTTTTTTCTGTTTTGTTTTTTTTGTTATTTGTTTGTTTGTGTATGGCGTATGCTAATCCTTAATTACACTTGTTCTCGCCCCAACATGGATTGGTGCATCACACCTTCCCATCCATGATGAACCCCTGGGTCCACAACTTTGGTTCGCCTGCTGGTTGCCTTAAGGAGTCATCGGTTGCATAAGGAAGGTTTTCCCTGAATTTTGCCCTTTAATAAAATTCGGGTGGCAACTCTAAACATGTGGATGACGGTAAGGAAGAAGGTGGTGAGTAGGCCCAATATATTCTGGGTCGGATACTCACAATAAGAAGGGGTGGGGATGTGAGGTATTGCTTGAGTTGGATGAAAGCTTTCTCACAGTCATCAGTCCACTCAAAATTAGGAACTTTACGTAAGACTTTGAAAAAAGGAAGGAACTTTTCTGCTGACTTTGAGATGAAATGCTTTAAGGCGGCTATTCTCCCTGTCAATCTTTGAACTTCCTTCACGATGTGAGGAGAAGGCATCCACATTATTGCGCGAAGCTTTTCTGGGTTTGCTTGTATTCCTTCCTTGCTTACCATGTAGCCCAAGAACTTTGCCTCTTTTATCCCGAATGTACATTTGGAAGGATTAAGTTTTATTTGGTGATTTCACAGGACTTCAAGCACCTCCTCCAAATCTTTTATGTGTTCCTCGAAAGTTTGGCTTTTGAATATCATGTCGTCTATGTAGGCTTCTACATTCTTGCCAAGTTTCTTTTCAAATAGTTTGTTGACCACCCTTTGATATGTCGCGCCAGTGTTTTACAAGCCGAGCGGCATCGTACGATAGCAATATGTGGCCTTGTTGGTGATGAACGAAGTTTTTTCTTCATCTCTTGGGTCCATGGATTTGGTGGTATCCCGAGTTTGCATGCAAGGCACTCATGTACTTGTATCCGGCTACGACATCTACGAGTTGATCAATTTGAGGCAAAGGGTAGAAATCTTTGGGGCATGCTTTGTTTAAGTCCGTGAAATCTACGCACATCCTCCACTTACCATTTGCCTTTTTTACAAGCACCACATTGGACAACCACTCCAGATAGTGGACTTCTCTGATGTATCTTGCTTGGAGTATTAGCACCAGCGCATGCAAAGTCGTCTTGATGTCATTGTAAAACATTTTGCAATTGGCGCACTTGATCAAAATTTGAGTTTGAACCTCTTTTGGTAATCTTTTCGGGATCTCTTGGAATTACTTCAATGTCTTCAACTGGCCCGGTCTTCAATTGCTGCAAATTAGTGCATGTTACTTAACTTAATTAGACTTTATGATATTTGTTACACGAATAATTAAGCTATACAGTAGGATGGGGGAGTTTTAATTCTATTAAATAAAAAGCTTTTATTAGCTGAGAAAATTTTCGTTATGTATTCTGATGTAAGTCTATATTAAGGCACACCTTCATTGTTTTTAACCATCCATAGTAAGTAATAAACACAGAGTGTTCATTCATTCTCTAGTGTCTTTTTTCTTCCTTTTTCAAACTACACTATATAGCTATCCCTTTTGTTTTATGGTAGCGGAGCCATGTTCTGGCTATTTCACAAATTTTTCCTTTCTTCTTGTCTATCAAGTTTTATTTTTCTTGTGGGAGAGGAATGAAAATTGTTGAGGGGAGTTTTGCAATATGGAGTCAATTAATGGAGGAAACGGTTCACTTGCACAATATGGCATGGAGAAGCTTGTAGGGACAAACTACAAGTACTGCAGAATGTGTATGGAGGCATATCTTCAAGGTCAAGATCTGTAAGAGCTTGTTAATGGTGTTGATACAGAGATTCCAGCCGACACTCAAGAAAATTCAGAACCGCGGAGGAAATGGAAGATCAAGTTTGGTAAAGCTCTCTTTGCATTGAGGACTTCTATTAGCAAAGAGCTTGTTGATCATATTCCCAATGTGGATTCCCCATAAGGAGTTTGGCTGAAGTTGGAGAGTCTGTACACCCAAAAGACCACAACAAGATTGCAACTGTTGGAGAATGAATTGGCGATGCTAACACAAGGAGGTATGTCTATTTCTGAGTATTTCTTGTGAGTTAAAAATCTTTGTAATGAAATCTCAGAGTTAGACCCGTATGAGAAGATCAGTGAAGCAAGACAAAGAAGATTTCTTATTCGAGGATTGAGGAAGAAATACACTCTTTTTGCTACATCCATTCAGGGGTGGGCTAATCGGCCTACAATTGAAGAATTGGAGAGTTTAGTTGCTAACCAAGTGGCTTTGGCAAGACAAATGGCAAAGAACTTTACTCCAGATGCTCCCTTGTTCTCAAAAGGAAAACAAAATAAAAATTACTCAACTGGTGGAAGCAAGGACGCTGCAAAGTCATCGAATGCTGAGAGGAATACTGGTGGCAATTTTCAAAACAAGCAGCCTATCAAGTGCTACAGATGTGACAAACTTGGGCATTATAAAAAAAATTGCAGAGTAAAAATTGCTAAAGCCAATATTGCATGTACAAGTAAAGGAGGTGATGAACCCAAATGGGAGCAATGTTTTACTATTAAAGCTATTGAACAAAACTCAACCCATGCTTTTGTTAGCTATGCCAGCAATGCCAAAAAGGAAGAGTGGATCATGGATTCAGGATGCTCTCATCATGTAACTGGAGATGATAGTTCTTTTTCTGAGATACGGGAGCCCGTGGAGATCGAGTTGTTGTCACTGTAGATAATTCAACTTATCTGGTGGTGAAAGAAGTTGTTGTAAAAATCAATGTTGCCGGCAATAGAACTAGAAGTGTCAAGTTGCAAGAAGTTTATCATGTTCCAGGTTTGACAAAAAATTTAGTTTCAGTTCCTCAAATTACTGATTCTAGAAAATATGTCTTGTTTGGCCCAAATGATGTAAAGGTGTTTGACAATGTGAAAGAAATATCTAGAGATGTTATTCTCACTGGAGAGAAGAAGGGCTCTTTGTTCGTTATGTCAGTAGGTGAAGCTTATGTGAAGAAGACAAGCCAAGCTGATAGTGCTGCAGTTTGGCATGGACGTTTGGGGCAAGTAGGCTACCAATTGTTGCAGCAAATTTCCTCTAGGAAGTTACCAGATGGCATGCTAACATTGAAGAACATACATGAAAATGTGGTCTGTCAAGGCTGTCAATATGGGAAATCTCATCGACTTCCTTTCAGCAAGTCATCAAACCAGAGATCCACTATGTTTGAATTGGTTCATACCGACTTAATGGGACCAACTAGAACATCAAGTTATAGAGGATATTGTTATGTATTGGTGCTGGTGGACGATCATTCAAGATTTACTTGGGTGAAATTTTTGAAAGAGAAGAGTGAAGCATTATCCAAGTTTGTGGAGTTCAAAGAAGCTGTGGTGAAAAAATTTGAGAAGAAGATAAGATTTCTTCGAAGTGACAATGGTGGGGAATTCATGTCACAAGAATTCTTTCAATTTTGTGATGAAAACAGCATTCTTCGTCAAATGACCTGTCTAGATACTCCTCAATAAATTGGAGTTTCTGAGAGAAAGCTTGCTTACCTTACTTCAGCCTGTCTTTGTTGGTTGCATGACAAGAATCTTCCTCGGGAGCTTTGGGTAGAAGCAGTTCAATGTGCTTACCATGTGACAAATAGATTGCCACCTTGGCCAGGTACACAAAGGTCTCCTTTTGAGATTTTATATGGTGAAAAGCCAAATGTCAATTATTTTCGGATATTTGGTTCTATTTGTTATGTTCATGTTCCCAAAACTAATAGAACCAAACTTGATCCGAAAGCAAAAAAGTGTGTATTTGTTCGATATGATCCTTATAGAAAGGGCTGGAGGAGTATGGATCCAGAGACAAAGAAGTCAACTTCTGGAGATGTAGTTTCTGATGAAGTGTCATCTTTGTCACCTGCTCAAAAACTTGTTGTTCTTGGTGATGATCAAGAAGATTTGGAGCTGTTGTTTCTTGTAGTTAATGAGCAAGCATCTATTGATGAAGAAACAGCAGATGGATCCTCAACTCAAAATACTTTAACGGAAGAAGATGGTGAGTAACAAGAACTAAGAAGATCAACAAGAGAAAGAAGACAACCGCGTTATCTTGAAGATTATGAAGTTCAGCTTAACCAGTGCTCCGTCATTTCATGCTTCTTTGTAGGAGCATTGAATGATGAACCAACAAGCTGTGAAGAAGCAAAAGATCATCCAAAATGGGAAGCTGCCATAAAAGAGGAAATTGAAGCCTTGAACAAACATTAGACGTGGTAGCTGGTTGCAAAACTAGGGAAATATGAGCCAATCACCTGCAAATGGGTTTATCGATTGAAGAAAAATTCAGATGGATTTGTTAATAGATGCAAAGCTCGACGTGTTGCACGAGGATTCTCTCAAAGTTATGGGCTGGATTATGAGGAGACATTCAGTCCTGTTGCAAAAATGGTGACAGTAAGAACCATTTTCTCTCTTGCAGCTTTCAAAAATTGGAATGTGTGGCAGCTAGATGTTAAAAATGCTTTTTTATATGGAGAATTGGATCGTGGAGTGTTTTTAGAGCAGCCTAAAGGACATGATTCGAAGCAGTATCCTAACCATATTTGTCGATTGAAGAAGGCGTTGTACGGCCTCAAGCAAGCTCCACGTGCTTGGTATGGTAAAGTTGCTCAATACTTTATCTTTTGTGGTTTTAAAGTCTCCGATGCAGATTCTAGTTTATTCATTAAACTATAATCAAATCAACACTTGATGGTCTTGTTGTATGTGGATGATATGATAATTACTGGGGATGATGAAGCTGAAATTTCAAAGGTGAAAAAAGAGTTGCCCATTAAATTTGAGATGAAGAATTTGGGAGAAGCCAGCTGTTTTCTTGGTTTGGAAGTTGAAAAACAGATCAAGGTTATTTTATTTCTCAAAAAGGATATGTTAGAAAGTTGTTGCAGCGTTTTGGCATGGGGGAGTCAAAGGAAAAAGCCACTCCAGTGGAGCCAATTCTCAAACTAATGAAAGATGATGGAGAGCAATTAAAGGATGCAAGAAAATTTCAACAACTTTTTAGTAAATTAATTTATTTAACTATCACAAGACCTGAGATTGCTTTCTCTGTGGGTAAAGTTTCTCAATTCATGCAGTGTCCATGAAGTTCTCATTTGGAGGCAGCAAAAGGAATCCTTCGATGTGTAAAGGGTTCAAGAGATTATGGTCTGATGTATGGAAGATGTGAAAAATTCTTGTTAGCTGGCTTCACAGATGCAGAATGGGCTGGAGATGTGAATGATAGACACTCAACTTCAGGCTATTGTTTTAGTGCAAGTTCAGCAATGATATCTTGGTGCAGCAAGAAGCAACCGGTTGTTGCTCTATCTAGCACTGAAGGTGAGTATGTAGCAGCAACTATGGCAGCACAAGAATGCGCATGGTTGAAGAGGCTAATCGGAGATATGTTTTGCAAGATTGATTATTTTATTTAGATTAAATGTGACAATGAAAATGCTGTGAAGCTTGCATCAAATCCAGTCTTTTATGGTCGAACAAACATATTGAAGTTCGCCATCACTATATCTGGGAGAAAGTGTTGAATCAAGAGATCATTTTGACGGGGATATCAACAAACGTTCAAGCTGCAGATATATTTACTAAAGCTTTGGTAAACCCTAAGTTTAAATATTTCAGAACTGCACTTGGAGTTGTTGATCGCAAGCATGCACTAAGGGGGAGTGCTACAAATTAGTGCATGTTACTTAACTTAATTAGACTACGATATTTGTTATAAGAATAAGTAAGCCATATGGTAGGATGGGGGAGTTTTAATTCTATTAAAAAAAAGGTTTTATTAGCTGAGAAAACTTTCGTTTTGTATTCTGATGTAAGCCTTATGAACCACTTTTTTGCACCTTACCTTCAAAATTTTGTGCTTGTCTTCTTTGATGATATTCTCACACATGGCCCTAACCTTACTACACATGAGAAACATTTGAGGATAGTTTTTCAATTACTTCGATACCACCAGCTCTATACCAAGCACTCTAAATGTTCCTTTGTTCAAACCACTGTTGCATACTTAGGGCATATGATCCCACAGGAGGAAGTAGCCACTAACCCCCAAAAGACAAAGCCAATGACTGCTTGGCCAATGCCTATATCTCCCAAAGAATTGGGTTTATTCCTTCGTTTAACAGGATATTACCAGAAGTTTGTGACGCACTATGTATGATCAGCCGACCCCTTACTAATATGACAAAGAAAGATGAGTTCCATTGGACTTCTAAGTTAGAGGAATCATTTATCCAGCTAAAACAAGTTATGGCTTTTGATTTAGAAATTGATGCATGCGACACTAGATTCGTTGTTGTGTTAATGTAGAATGGCACGCCTTTAGTCTATTTGAGTAAGGTTGTGGGTCCAAAAATGACTGGACTGTCCATTTAAGAAGAAAAATACTTAGCCCTCTTAAAGGCAGTTGAACAACAGTGGCACTACTTAGAATGTGGCGAGTTTATAATCAAGACTGAGCTTGATAGCTTGAAATACTTGCAGGAACAGCGCATTGATACCACCATTTAGAGGAAAGGCTTAACTAAGCTACTAGGACTTAAATACAAAATTCATTATCGAAAGGGAAAAAGTGAATGTGATGGATGATGCACTTTCCAAGAATCCAACATTAACTTCATCAACTTCATCTGTTCCTAAGGCTAGTATTCATTCCATCTCTGTTGTTATTCCTGCTTGTTATACTGATGTACTTGCAAGTTATGAGAATGATGTTAAGGCTAGAAAGATATTGGAGTCCCTGACCTTATTAAATGGAGCTACATCACAATAATTCCCACATTTTTCCCACACTTTCACTATGAGATGGAGTACTGTGGTACAAAGATCAACTATTCATTGGTAATAATAACCAATGGCAGAGGAAATTAATTGATTATGCTCATTCCTGTGGGTGGTCATAGTGCTATTCAAGCTACGTATCAGTGAATGATGCAGCTTTTTTATTGGTAAGGTATGAAAAGTTCAATTAAATTTGTGGTGGATGAATGTGATACTTGCCCACGATGCAAATGTGAAAATGTTCCTTATTCTGGTTTGTTACAACCATTACCAGTCACTTCAAATGTGCGGAGTGATATCATTCTTGAATTTATCGAGAAGTTTCCAAAGTCAGGTGGGAAGATGTTATACTGGTGGTAGTGGATCGATTGGGTAAATTTGCTCATTTCATTCCTCTCGCTCATGCATTCACTGCTAAGGAAGTTGTTCCAGCTTTTGTTAGAGAGGTGTATAGATTACATGAACTGCCAAAGAGTAATGCATCTAGCAAAGAAAAAATTTTTACCAACTTCTTTTGGCAAGAGATGTTTCGACTACTGAATGTCAAGTTGCTTCTTAGCTCAGCATACCATCCTCAAACAAATGGCCAGAGAGAGAGGTTGAATCAGTGTTGGAAACCTATATGAGATGTTTTTGCGAGGACCCGACCTAAGGTTAATTGGGCCTCCTCACCTATCCCTTCACACCGTCCTCTTAATCGTCATCCAACGTCTTTAGGGTCGCCACCCGAATTTTATTATAGGGCGAAATTCAGGGAAAACCGCTCAATAATGACTCCATGTATGGAAACTGATTAGCAAACAAAAGATGTTGGACCCGTGGGTTCGTCACGAATGGGAAGGTGTTAGGCACCCATCCATGTTGGGGCGAAACTTAGTGCGGTTGAGGAATAATTGTATGCCTTGTGAAAGTGTGTGTTGTGTGGAAACAAATCACATAGAATAGAAAAATTAAATTGATTCAAAAAGAAAAATAAAAATAATTGGGCTTGAGTTTCCACCACTAGGAACCACCTATGTACACTGACGACGAGGTTCAAAGCCCACGTAGTTCTTGTTATGGCATCACAACAGCAATTACATCATCAATATCATCTTCATATCATCAACAAACAGTAGACAAAAATGGGATTTGGGATTACCTCTTGTAGCCCTCCTTTAGCTCCTTTATTTGGGTTGTGCTATTCACCCACTTTCTTCCCACTCCTTATCTCAATCTTTGATCCCTTCTTGGTCTACCCTTGCCGCTCTTTGGTTGATGCTACTCACGAAATCTCTCCAGAGTTTTTGCCTAAAAATGTTTCTGGACTTGGAGAGGTAGAGTTTCTCCAAGCACCAAAGCTTATAGGGGTGTATGTGAAAGAGACTGTGTCTCTCCTGAATATGAATGGGAGGCCCTATTTATAGAGTTCTAAGGAGTGTAGGGGCCGCGCACCTCTTAATTATTAGGATTATGGCCAGAAATCTTGGCTAAAACGGTATAGAATCAAATTAGAAACAAAATCGAGAGAAAAATCAGGTTTCTGGGCCTATGACCGCCATGCGCGGCGGCCGTTTCCTGGATGGCAGCCAGGCCTGGCGGTCATCCAAGAATGACTGCCCAGACCTGGAGATCATCCCGAGAAGGCCACCCGGCTCCTCTGGGTTTCACACGTTCTATCCATTTGTTTATCCCAATCCCCCTGATTTCGCCCTGATCTGATCTAACCGTGTAATTAAATGCTAATCAACCCAAAAAATCCTTTTTTCTTGATCATTATTCCTCCTAATCATTCCATGACTGATTGATACACATTAGACTCCCATTTTGTGCAAAATCATACCAAAAATAGATTTACCTTTTAAAGGATGATTTAATTCTGATTTTTCACGAAAATTAGAGCTAAGATTAGTCTACAAGTAATGTGTTTGTGGGCCAATCAACTCAGGAGAATCCATATTCCATTAACTTAGGCCTCTAAATTCATCCCTAACCCAAAAATAAATCATCTCAATATAATTGGATTGAAATAAATAAAAAAGCCCAAATAAAAGGAATAAAATATATTTTCGTAATTTAGAACTTAATATATATTTTTACTCTAAGAATAAGTCATCTCGTTAATCCTAAAATTCAAACACATAAAGGTTCAAATTACCAAAATACATAAATTCTACCAAAATAAATTCCAAACTTGCCTTAACTTAGGACCAAATCATCTCATCAATCTCAAGGTTCAAGCATGTTTAAAATCCAATTTAGAAGAATATCCATGGGTCAAATTCGGGTGTTCACTGACGCCCCTCGTTGATGAGTCTTTAGAAACTAAGGACGAAACAATGCAAGAAAGGAACAACCAAATTTGAATGATTGATGTAAGTAGCGTGTGCCAAAAAGTCGGGGCATCCAAGGCTCTACCTCGGGAATCATCTCATCCCGAATGTTTGTGAGGGACTGGCCCTCAGGTTTTTTAGATTATGAGGACTGGTTCCTCAGCTTGTGGTTTGCGAAGACCGGGTCTTCGGCTTGTTGGAATCATCTCATCCGAGGTTTGTGAGAACTGGGTCCTGGGATTTGGGCTTTGTGAGAACTGGGTCCTCGGCTTGTGGTTTGCGAAAACCGGGTCTTCAGCTTGTGGGAATCATCTCATCCCGAGTTTTAGTTTTCGGGAATCATCTCATCCCGGGTTTGCGAGGAACCGGGTCCTCGGCTTGTGGTTTTCGAGGACTAAATCCTCAGCTTTTGGTTTGCAAGGACCAGGCCCTTGGTTTGTGGGAATCATCTCTTCCCAAGTTTTGATTTTCGGGAATCATCTCATCCCGAGGTTTGCGAGAACCTGGTCCTCGGCTTTTGTTTGCGAGGACCGGGTTCTCGACTTTGGGTTTACTCGACTCAGGACTGCTCATATCTAGGTCTGCTCATCTCAAGGTTTGCGAGGACAAGGTCCTTGGCTTCGGGTTTGCAAGAACTGGGTCCTCGGCTTTTTATGGCTTTACTATCAACATCTATTAGATAAGGTAATGAATGTTGTTTCACGGCCTGGTTGTATAATCTCTAGGTATCTCATGCCCCAATCTTCATCTAACAGGTTTTGAAAAAGGTGCCGCCTTGTGGTGGTGTAGTCTATGTCTCTTCTATCCCATGATTTTATATTCCCAGGTAGGTTTGAAAGAAATGGGTGTATCGTGGCCCTTGCCTAAATGCAGGCGCATCATGCCCCTGATCTGATCTTTTCGAGGTGGGGCATGATGCCCCCAACATCATCTAGTCGTGATTTCGAAGGTGGGGTCTAGCATGCCCCTGGTTCCGAATCATCCTGGGCGTCCCAGACCACAAACAAACAAGTTTTTCATAAAAAAGTCAAGTAAATGGGCTTGTCATGCCCAGGGAATTAATCAAAATGGGATGATATGCCCCTGGTATGTGTTCATCAAAATATATTGGGACCAAATAGGTCTTGCATGCATAGAATAGTGTAAGTAACCGGGCATGCAAACTTGACAATCAAGTGCAGCGGAAAGACCCGAAAACCTTGGAGGATCCAAGTGAAGCAACCAAACCTCATACCTGGTTCGGTCGAGGTCTTTCAATCAACTGATGATCCGAATCAGCAAGAGCCGGACAACAATCCCGCCCCTCTACGGTATCCACACGAACCATGATAACTAGTTGGAATCATCACACGATTACCAACCCGAGCACCCCCGAACTGATGTGCTAGCAGCAAGTTTTCGGAAGCTAGAGTTTGTCGTATTTTCTTCTTTCTCAAAGAAGGTGTGTAGTCTGAAAACTCAAGAACACTCAAGACTCTCTCAAGCTCTTTCCTCTGAAAATTTTCAGACTCAAAGTGATGAATCCCAAAGCATAATCAGATTATGCTTAGTCAAATCACACTCACAAAAGCAAGGGACAAAGTGGCCAACACCTTTGGCCAACATGATTAGCTTTTAGCTAATTATGTCTCCACTAACTTTTGATGGGATTGCACATCACATGGCACTAATTATGGTTCAATAAGTCAGACATTTAGTGAACCAAACCAGCCCAAAACGACCCTGGTCCAACCACGGTCCAACCACAAACTCAAATACCTAGTGCAACCACGGTCCAACCATGGTTCAACCACCAGCTCGAATCAACGGCTCTAAGTGTATGACCCTGTAGGCACTTGTAACGTCCGACAATAATTGTAAACTCATTTACAATTATAAGCAAAGAGCGGCGTCTAGCAACACATCATTACTACCCGAACGACAAGATCAGTGCTGAATCATATGCCTCGCAAACATGTCATCGTCCCTTAGTCCCACTATCAAGATTAAACACGAGAAATGGAATATGTCAATCTCGCATATGTTCAATCTCGGTTTCTTGATCCTCGAGTTAACCGCGTAAAACGGATACCTATGATATCACCATAACATAATCCGAGCATGGCCATGCATTTACGGTTCAACTCTATCAAGAAACCATCCAATAATATACTTGTTATGTGGGTTGGACGAATCCCCTCTGGATCATACAAAACCACCACTACACATTTATCATATACCCAATGATTACACTAAGTCTACTCATTTATGAAATAGCCAAGAGTAATATCAAAGTATACGACTCATATGTCGGGAACCATGATGATCACAGGTCTAAGGACAATACATATAAGAACCGCTAATGACAATCATATAACGTTCCATGTAGCATTCTTATGTGGGTCGGTCCAGTCCACAAGTTCTCTTACTTGTACCCGTATGTTGAATTCATATCACATATAAATTCTCAACATACACTAGTCTTCATTTATTATTACAACCCATCCATAATAATAATCGACTTGGGACATTTAAGAATATGAAATATTCTAGGGTTATAAATATGTGCAAGCATTTATCTCATAAACGATATTTATTGGAATAACCTTAATGTGTATACATGACTACAAACAATCATCCATTGATTGGCTTTTGGGCATATTACACTAACAATCTCCCACTTGCACTAAAACCAATCATACATGTATCTAATACCAATGAATGCAACATGACCAACATGCTTCCGCTGTGTGAGAGACTTGGAACTCTTCCAGCATATAGTACCACCTCCAAGACAAAACACATAACCTGACTGCGATCTAAAATCATCCTTATCGGTTTGAAAGCTAGCATCTGTGTAACCCTTTACAACAAGCTCATCCACGCTTCTGTAAACCAGGAATGCATCCTTAGTCCTTCTCAAGTACTTAAGGATGTTCTTAACTACTTTCTAGTGACTCTCACCGGGATCAGCTTGGTATCTGCTTATGACACTCAAAGCATAAGCGACATCCGGTCGAGTTCATAGCATGGCATGCATGATAGATCCTATTGCAGAAGCATAAGGAATCTTACTCATCCGCTCTCTCTCCTTAGTCATACTAGGACATTGATTCTTTGAGAGAGCTACGCCATGTGACAAGGGCAAGAATCCTTTCTTGGAATCTTGCATGCTAAACCTCTTTAGCACCTTGTCAATATATGTACTCTGAGTTAGCCCGAGAAGCCTTTTGGATCTATCTCTATAGTTCTTTAAACCTAACACTTAGGCAGCTTCTCCTAAGTCCTTCATCGAGAAATTTTTCCTAACCAAGCCTTTACAGACTGTAGTGTCGGATTGTCATTCCCAACGAGTAGGATGTCGTCAACATACAATAACAAGAAAACAATAATGCTCCCACTAACCTTCTTGTAAACACATGGTTCATCTTCGTTCTTAGTGAAACCAAACTCTTTGATCACTTCATTAAAATGAAGATTCCAACTCCTAGAAGCTTGCTTCAATCCATAAATGGATCTCTGCAACTTGCATACCATATTGGCATTCTCTGGATCGACAAAACCTTCACGTTGTATCATGTACACACACTCTAAAAAATTTCCGTTAAGGAAAGCGGTTTTGACATCCATTTGCCATATCTCATAATCATAGTATGCCGCTATAGCCAATAGAATCCGGATGGATTTAACCATGGCAACTGGCGAGAAAGTTTCATCATAGTCAATACCATGAAATTGCTTGAAACCTTTCGCAACCAATCGCCCTTTATAGGTAATCACATTACCATCCATGTCGGTTTTTTTCTTAAAGACCCAGTTGCACCCTATGGGTTTTACCTATTCAGGTGGATCAACCAAGGTCCATACCTTGTTTTGATACTTAGATTGCATTTCCAAATTCATGGCTTCTAGCCACTTCTTTGAGTCCGGACCCGTAATGGCCTGCTGATAGGAAGTGGGCTCATCCTCTTCTATGAGCATCACGTCTCCAGTATGAGTCATGAGAAATCTATATCTCTCAGGCTCGTATCGAGTCCTATCCGACCTACGCGGTCTATGTGTTACAGGCACATGAATCTCATCCACAACATCTTGTGGTTCCTGTCCTTGTTCCATCTTTGCCTCATTATCTCGAACTTCTTCGAGTTCTATTTTCCTCCCACTGATTCTTCTAGAAATAAATTCTATTTCTAGAAAAATAGCAGTCTGAGAAACAAACACTTTGTTCTCGGTGGGATTATAGAAATAATACCATTTAGTTTCCTTAGGGTATCCTACAAAGAGGCACTTGTCGGATTTAGGGCCGAGTTTATCTGATGCTTCACGTCTCACGTAAGCCTCACAACCCCAAATTCTCATAAAAGTCAAATTGGAACGCTTCCCAGTCCATATCTCATACGGTGTCTTTTCGACCGATTTAGATGGAACATGGTTAAGTGGAAATGCAGCACTCAATAATGCATGTCCCCAAAATGAAGAAGGAAGGTCAGCTTGACTCATCATCGAACGAACCATGTCTAACAAGGTTCTATTCCTCCTTTCGGACACACCATTCCATTGAGGCGTACCCAGTGGAGTGAGTTGTGATACTATACCACACTCCTTTATATGATCAGGAAAATCTCGGCCTAAGTATTCACCTCCTCGATCAGATCGAAGCATTTTAATACTATTCCCGAGTTGATTCTGTACTTCATTCTTGAATTCTTTGGACTTTTCAAAGGATTCTGACTTGTGTTTCATTAGATACACATAGCCATATCTACTGAAATCATCAGTAAATGTAATGAAGTATTGAAATCCACCTCTAGCTTGTGTCGACATAGGTCCGCACATATCACTACGTATAAGACCTAACAAGTCCGAAGCCCTTTTACCTTTACCAGCAAAAGGAGTCTTCGTCATCTTGCCTAACAAACATGACTCACATGTCTCAAATGATTCAAAATTAAATGAGTCTAAAAGTCCATCTTTATGGAGTTTAGAAATACGAGTCTCGTTTATATGGCCCAATTGACAATGCCAAAGATAGGTTTCATTAGAATCGTTCATTCTAACCTTCTTTGTATTAACGTTATAGATCGCGGTTTCTAGGTTAAGAACATACAAACCATTGCTTAAATACGCACCACTGTAATAAACATCATTGAAATAAATAGAACAACAATTGTCCTTTATTACAAATGAAAAGCCTTTCTTGTCAAGACAAGAAACATAAATCAAATTCCTGCTGATGGTTGGTACATAATAACAATTGTCTAGTTCTAAACAAAACCACTCGGTAAGGTAAGATAGTAAGTTCCTACGGCTAATGCAGCAGCTCTTGCTCCATTTCCCTCACGCAGGTCTATCTTACCCTTTGCCAATCTCCTACTCTTTCTCAGTTCCCTCACATTTACACAAATGTGAGAACCACATCCGGTATCTAATACCCATGATGCTGAGATAGACATATTAGCTTCTATAACGAAAATACCTGAAGCGGAAGTCTTACTTCCCTTCTGTTTCTTTACCTCTTCATAGTAAACAGGGCAGTTGCATTTCCAATGGCCCCGTTTGCTGCAGTGGAAACAATGTCCATCCTTTGCAACACCACCCTTGAGTTTCAGCACATGAGAACAAGAAGATGCACATGCACCAAAACTTTTGGCACACTTCTCCTTCTTGTCAAACTTTGCTTTACCCTTTCCTTTGCCCTTTCCAATCAACATAATGTTGGAATTGTTTGCCTTCATTTGTTGCTCAACTGTTCCCAACATATTTAGCAACTCAGACAATGATTTGTCAAGATGATTCATATTGAAATTTATGATAAATTGGCTGTAACTATCCGGCAACGATTGCAGCACTAGAACAACAGCCAACTCCTTCTGCAAAGGAAAACTAAGACCCTCAAGGCTCTTAATGTATCCAATCATTTTGAGCACATGAGGTCTTACGGGTGATGACTCAGCCATCCAGCATTGGAACAATGCCTTAGAGGTCTCATACCTCTCAGGTGTTCGATCACATCGAACGCCCCCAACTTCTCAATTGCTTCTGAAGCTCAGAGTCCATGGTTATAAGCATTATTCATGATGCATCCAATGCATCATCAAGATGCCTCTTGTAAGCATCCCTTCCTGCCCTAGAAGCACTAGGCGCCGGTTCATTTGGAACAGGCCCTTCGAGGACATACAATTTATTTTCTTGTTTGAGGACTATCCTCAAATTACGATACCATTTTAGGAAGTTATTCCCATTCAGTTTTTTCCTTCTAAAGGACCGATCGCAGTGATATTGTGCTAGTGTTTTGTGCCATGGAAATTCTACAACAATGATCAACTCACACAAATAAGAGTCATGCATACAAAATCATTTAATAAGGAATTCTATTAAATGATGCTCCTACTATATAATTCAAGACAATCATAAAAGTAGGCCAAGATCCATATTTCACTACTAGATAAGTCAGCTTTGGCTGATCGCTTACTTCATAGTTATTTAGGTAGACAACTCTTCTCAATTACATCTCATGTAACTCGTGGATAGTTGAGTGAACAACACTTGTTCTTGTCTATCTCATAGATATTACTCAACTCCTTGCCTCTAAGTCCTTAATCCTATTAAGATGACCAAGTTACGTCCAAACTCACAATAAGCAGTTCAGATATTACAGTTATCCAGTCGCACCTTGCTAGGATAAACGTTGGCACCTTGCTTTGGCAAAAACTACCAAGTGTTGATCTAAGCAATAATGAGTGCATATCATGGAAGGCAACTAAGAACTTAATATTTACATCAACATATGTTCATACATCACATGCATATAATCAACAATTCATACATTGATGTTTTGTAAATTTGGAAACCAAAAATACATGTGAACATCGATGTCTAACTTGAACATCGATGTTTTGAGAATCTGATTCTCCCAACTACTTGGCAGCACTCAGTATTTAGGCCATATCCAGAGCTGTAGAGCTCAGTTTGGTGCAATCTTGGTGTCCCTGGAAAGCTAAGAAGTAGTTCTACAACTTTCCTGTTCACGCAAGATACTAATTCGGCCTCCTTCTGCCCCGAATTCACTGTTGAAGTCACTAGATTCCAGAACATTGATGTTTAACCCTTAAACATCGATGTTGGAAGTTTGCGAATCCACAGAACATTGATGTTGCCGAACCCTCAAAACATCGATGTTGACAATCAAACATCGATGTTTGAGGTTGCCGAGCCCACAGAACATCGACGTTGACGATCAAACATCGATGTTTGAGGTTGCCAAGCCCACAGAACATCGATCTTGACGATCAAACATCGATGTTTGAGGCGAATGCATAGAACATTGATGTTAACACCTAAGCATCGATGTTTTGACCTCTCGTCCGACAATCGACCTAAGAGAACATCGATGTTCAAAGCTTAAACATCGATGTTGTAGGTATCATATACCTTTCAATCACCCTTGTCGAACTCATTCGACTTTCTGCCAAAACACACTTTGATTGATATCACATACCAATCAAGTGCCTGACATCAAAACACAAAATAACTTCAACATATATCACATATACAAATGAATTCAGCATAACACATATACAAAATGAATTCAGCATATCACATATAAAAAATGAATTCAGCATATCACATATACCAAATTGAACTTAACATATCACATACATTAAGATGAACATATCACATATGTACAACAATTCGGTTTAGAGCTTCACAAGAGGCTCCGCTACCACTGTAAGTAACCGGGCATGAAAACTTGACAATCAAGTGCAGCGGGAAGACCCGGAAACCTTGGAGGATCCAAGTTAAGCAACCAAACCGAACAACAAAAACGATCATACCTGGTTCGGTTGAGATCTTTCACTCAACTGATGATCCGAATTAGCAAGAGCCGGACAACAATCCCGCCCCTCTATGGTATCCACACGAACCGTGATAACTAGTTGGAATCATCACACGATTACCAACCCGAGCACCCCCGAACTGATGTGCTAGCAGCAGGTTTTCGGAAGCTAGAGTTTGTGGTATTTTCTTCTTTCTCAAAGAAGGTGTGTAGTCTGAAAACTCAAGAACACTAAAGACTCTCTCATGCTCTATCCTCTGAAAATTTTCACACTCAAAGTGATGAATCCCAAAGCATAATCAGATTATGCTTAGTCTAATCCCACTCACAAAAGCAAGGGACAAAGTGGCCAACACCTTTGGCCAACTTGATTAGCTTTTAGCTAATTATGTCTCCACTAACTCTTGATGGGATTACACATCACATGGCACTAATTATGGTTCAATAAGTCAGACATTTAGTGAACTAAACCAGCCCAAAAAGACCCTGGTCCAACCACGATCCAACCATGGTCCAACCACAAACTCAAATACCGGTTTAACCACGGTCCAACCATGGTTCAACCACCAGCTCGAATCAACGGCTCTAAGTGTGTGACCCTGTAGGCACTTGTAACATCCGCTAATAATTGTAAACTCATTTACAATTATAAGCAAAGAGCGGTGTCTAGCAACACATCATTGCTACCCGAACGACAAGATCAGTACTGATTCATATGCCTCGCAAACATGTCATCGTCCCTTCGTCCCATTATCAAGATTAAACACGAGACATGGAATATGTCATTCTCACATATGTTCATTCTCGGTTTTTTTATCCTCGAGTTAACCGCGTAAAACGGATACCTATGATATCACCATATCATAATCCGAGCATGGCCATGCATTTACGGTTCAACTCTATCAAGAAACCATCCGATAATATACCCGTTATATGGGTTGGACGAATCCCCTCTGGATCATACAAAACCCACTACACATTTATCATATACCCAATGATTAGACTAAGTCTACTCATTTACGAAATAGCCAAGAGTAATATCAAAGTATACGACTCATATGTCGGGAACCTTGATGATCACAGGTCTAAGGACAATACATATAAGAACCACTAATGACAATCATATAACGTTCCATGTAACGTTCTTGTGTGGGTCGGTCCAGTCCACAAGTTCTCCAACTTGTACCTGTATGTAGAATTCATATCACATATAAATTCTCAACATACGCTAGTCTTAATTTATTATTACAACCCATCCATAATAATAATCGACTAGGGACATTTAAGAATATGAAATATTCTAGGGTTATAAATATGTGCAAGCGTTTATCTCATAAACGATATTTATTGGAATAACCTTAATGTGTATACATAACTACAAACAATCATCCATTGATTGGCTTTTCGGCATATTACACTAACACATGGTTCACACAAAAACACTTATCGTTGCAAATTCAGGTAAAAAGTCAATAGGTGGCCCCTTTGCCTGAGTGAAAAGTTTGACCGCAATTTACTGGTGTATTCCTCTCTTTTTCTTCTCTTTTTGTTTTTATTCTTTTTCCCCTTACCTTTTCTCTCTCCCCCAACTTTTCTTGATTTTTCATAATTTTCCAGGTGGCTGAATGGTACCGGCCAGGCGACCACGTGGACGGATGACCGCCAGGTGCGGTGGTCCTCACGGCATGACCGCCTAGGGCTGGCGGTCGTGGCTTCCTGGGTGTTTCCTTTTCGGTTTTGGACTTGGTCTTTAGGGTTTTCACAAATTCCACTGATTCTGGAACACTAAAAATAGAGCCTTGGGTACCTAGAGACCCTCAGAATTCATCAAAATATATTCCAAGCACATCTAGGGCAATCATGAGTGAGAATTTTATTCTAAGGTGCTTCGGTGGATGGCGAGAATTCCTCACGAATGTCGCTTGGATTTTACAAAGTTGGGATTGTCCACATTATTCAGACTTCACAGTGTCGTGGTAAATGAAAGTTTGATTCGCGCTGCGACAAAGTTCTGGGACAAGAGTTGCCGTGTATTCCATTTCGGCCAAGAAATGGTAGAACTTTGTCCCACATCGATGAGTTCAATGCCTTTTTGGGTGCTAAATTCATAAAGGGTGTTGCCATGGTTTCTGTTGTTGATTCTATCTTGAAGGAGGTTAGTGAATTTTCCTTTTTAGTTGAAGGACATAATGGCTTCTTCTTGGATCAAAATAATCATTTGGAACTATAAAAAATCATCGACCAATATTTTCTCGGTGGCTTGGAACAACACACATGGGAGGGTGACAATGATTGAAGGAAGAAATGCAATCATGCCCTTGCCCTTGTGATGACACGTGAATTCTTGCTAGTGGGCCCTTCTGGCGTTTGTCCCCTTCGAATTGGTGCATTGGTGGTCAGGCTTTTTGATTGAAAGAGTCTTGATCCTATAACTTTGGGTGAAACCCTCAATTGCTTGGATGTGTTGGCAGAGAATCCCATCGCTCCTATGACCGGTTCCCCTCTCCTACTTCAGGTGCCTGTTTATCCTTTCACTCTCCAGTTGTCCTTTTCACAGTGCTAATCCCCTCCTTCTCTTTAGATGTGGCATTGTGAACATCTCACATTGATTGAACGTCCTCAAGCGGACCGGACAAACTATGTTCTTCGTGACTACTCTATCTCTTTCCATACTATTCGGGACAGGGTCGTCTATATAAAGAATCTCAAGGGCGAACAAATTACTTGGTTTTGTTGGTGGCTCGAAATGCAAGAAGTGGTTGTTCGTGCCTTATGTAATTATTGGGTAGCACTCCCAGGTGTAGAGAGGTCTACATATTATCGCCCGAGCAGGATTCTGAGGTAATTCGGCTTAAACCAAATGATCCGTTCTGATATTCAAGTTCCAGTGATAGGGATTATGGAAGCTGCAGCCTTGAAAGCTATAAAGGGGAGCTGGACATTTCCTTTGAGGGAGAGCACCGGTGTCCATCTTGAGATAGAGCCCCTTATGTCGTACCTAGAATGGCTGAAGAAGGATGTGACTAATTCTGAGGGACCCTTGCATCTTTCAAGGGAGGCATTTCTAGAGGGGCCTGCACCTCCCAGGTTTGAGCATTCTGAGCATCTTATTAAGAAAAGCAAAGGCCCATTCGAGCTGTAAGAGGCACAGGAAGAATTGAGTCCCATCTTGAACAAACTCCCTTTATCTTTTTGTTAATCTTTGGACTATTGCTAATAAGAGTGGAACCGGACCTGACCTGAGCTTCCTACATATTCATGGCTCATTATTTTTCTTTGTTTCTTTTTTTTCTTCTTTTTTTTTTCAAACGCTCATGAAATCAGGTTTACGTATTTCTCATTGTGTCAACTCAATTGTCTTGTGTTTGTTAATTCCCAAAACTCCTCCTTCTTCGGTTTCCGTCATGTCTCTCTACGGGACCTATGGCATGGCTACATGTTTTCGGATCAGACACCGCGCATTGTGAGATCTTCGGCCTTTACCGAATTTTCTTTGATTAGTTCCCCCCAACTGGACACTTTCTAGAACTCTTTTAGTTGCATGTTTCCATGGTAATGAAACTCGATGCATTCATCGGGTTGGACTTGGATCATTGGAGTTTTTGAGAATTTTATTTATATTATTATGATCTTATTAGTATTAGTCCTCAAAATGATTTTTTTACAGATTTTAGGTAGTTCGTTCAGCACATCATACTCATATGTATCATGCATGCACAAAGATATTGTTAAGATGACCATCAATATAGAAAAAAAAAAGTGCCTTACTTATTGGACAAGAAAACAACTAACAACGACTTGCCCACTAGCCTTTTTTAAATTGAACTTTGAAGTCTACCTAGGCACCGAACATGGACCACTACATGGATCCTCTAGCAATCTCAACTTCTTCAAAGAGGTACCTACAGCTGAAGTCTTCATCCCCTTCACCTCCTTCTTCTTTCTCTTCCTCTATCTCCCCCACCTCTTCCGAATAACAGTCGAAAAATAGCTCAAACCCCGGCTTCCTGATCTTTGTGCTGTTGTATACCCAAGGTTCATGGAATCCACAGGAAAAAAAATCTTCCCCCTGTTTTATAAAGTTGTTCAGTGTCTTGAAATAGGGAGCCATGGTGAAATCCCACTCTTGCTTCTTCTTTCGAGCTAATGCCCTTGCATGGTCCTTTTCCTTTTGGTTTTCCACTTTCATTTTCGTTGGAGCGTATCCTAAGGCAAAATGTGGTGTAGCGCTAAAAAGCCAGGGAACTTCCGACATCCCTTGTTGCTTCTTTCCCAGCCCCATGATTGGAAAGTACCTCATTTTCTCCATGATCCCCATGACTGCCAAATTGCCGAAAGGGTTATAATAAGGAGGTTAACGAATAAGCTTATCCGTTATTATGGCACTGACGAATTCAAAAACAAAGCCCGACAGGGACACTTCCTCATCCCCTTCAATTTCAAATACCCACTTGACGTTCTTCTTGGCAATTTCCCCTTTCACTGTGACTATCCCTCCTTTATAAAAAAATCGTAGCATCTGATGCAAAGTGGATGCTATAGCTCGGGCTTGGTGTAACCATAGTCTTCCGAGAAGCAAGTTGAAACTAGATGCGATATCAAGCACTTCAAATTCTAATGCAAAAGTGGTGGGTCCGATGATCACTTCCAATTTTATCATCCCTAGCACTTCCATCCGAGCATTGTCATACGCCTTCCATCATTCGAGAGGGTAGGAAATTTGTAGCCCTAAATCCCAATAGGCTTACAGTCTTCAAGGGACATACATTCAAGGCAGACCCATTATCTTTCAGTACTAAGGTCTGAAGACCCGACCCAAAATAACTTGGGCCCCTTCACCTATTCCTTTACACGTTCCTTTCAACCAACACCCGATATTTTTGGAGTCGCCCCCTGAATTTTATTATAGGGAAAAATCCGGGAAAAACCTTTCCTTAAATCCCAATGACTCCATTTAAGCAACTAGTTGGCAAACCAAAGATATTGGGTCCGTGTTGGGGTGAAACTTTGTGCAATTGAAGAATATAAGTATGCCTTGTGAATAAGTGTGTGCAAGGTGTGGAAACAAGTCATTAGAGTAATAAAGTGAAATTGGGACAAAAAGGAAAAATAAAATAATTGGGCTTGACTCTCAACCACTAGAGACCACCTATGTACCCCGGCGACCGAGTTCAAAGCCCACGTAGTTCTTGTGTCAACATTGGTTTGGGTTGGATTGTGCACCCACTTTCTTCCCACTCCTTAGAGCAATGGTTGGTTCCCTCTTGCTCTATCATTGTTGGAATACTGTTGATGCTTCCCACAAAATTCCACCACAGTTTCTAGGCTTGAAGCAGTAGAGTTTCTTCAAACAACAAAGCTTATGGGGGTGCTTTTGAAATGAGAGTTTAATCCTTTGAAATGTGAGTGGGGGGTTCTTATTTATATTGTTCTGGGGCATATAACGGCATGGACCTGCTTAATGACCAAGGTCTCAGCCAAAAATCTGGGCCAAAACCGTGTAGAATCAAATTAGGGGAGAAAATCGGGGAAAATCGGGTAATCTGGTCACCAAGACCGCTAGGGCCGGCGGTCATGGGCTGGATGGCTGCCATGGCCGGCAGTCATGGGCACCAAGACCACCAGGGCCGGCGGTCATCCCGCCAGGGCTGCCCGACACCCCGCTTTTCCCCGTTCTTTCCTTTCTTTGCTCCCGGTTTCCCTTAATTCCCCCCTGATTTGATTCCATTGCGTAATTAACCCCTAATCAACCCAGAATCACCTCTTTTCTTGATTAGTACTCCCCCCAATTATCTTTTAATTAATTGATTACACATTAAGTCCCCATTTCATGTCCAAATCATACCAAAAACACAGTTAGCACGAAAGGATGATTTAACTGGAAAATCAGAGCTAAAATTAGTCTGCAAGTAATGTTTTTATCGGCTGCTCAACTCTAGAAAGTCCACATGTCATTAACTTAGGCCCTCAAATTCATCCTTAACCCAAAAATAAATCATCTCATTATAATCGGGTTAAAATAAACAAGAGAGCCCAAATAAACAAAATAGAATGATATGAACTGGACTTTAGTATATTTTTATCCTAAGATTAAATCATCTCATTAATTCTAAGGTACAAACATATAAATCCCAATTCATAAAATATGCATTCCGCTAAAATAAATTCTAAGTGTGCCTTAGCCAACGACCAAATCATCTCATTAATCTTATGGTTTGGGCATACCTAAAATTTAAATTAGAGGAATATTCACAAGTCAAATTTGGGTGTCCACAGATGTCTCTCGTTGATGAGTCCTAAAAAACTATGGATGAAACAACGCATGAAAAAGGAACAACCAAATTCGAATGAATTGATGTGAGTGGTGTGTGTCAATGGTTGGAGCACCTCGTACTCCACTTGAAGAATCATCTCATCCTGAAGGCTGTGGATTTTGGGAATCATCTCATCCCAGGATTTTGGGAATCATCTCATCCCAAGGTTTGTGATAGAAACATCTCCTCTATCGGGTCGTTAGCAAATAATCATCTCATCTCTGCTAACTACGGATTTTATCATCCTCCCTGGTACTCAATGTGTCTCAAGGTTTGCGGGAGCCACGCACCGGCTTTGGTTTGTATGTCATGGTTTGCAGGTGCTCGGTCCTAGCTTTGGTTTGTATCACAAGGTTTGCAGGTGCTTGGTCCCAGCTTCTAGGCATGTGTCTCTCAAAGGTTTGCGGGAGCTCAGTCCCGGCTTTTAGATATCTCACTTTCAGCTCCCCTCAGGTCTGGCTTCTCAACTCACGGTTTGCGGGTGCTAGGTCTCGGCTTTGGGTTTGTATCTCAAGGTTTGCGGGAGCCACGTCCCGGCTTCTGGATATGTGTTTCTCTTAGGGTTTTTGTCACAGCTTCTAGATATCTCAACTCTGGTTCCCTCATATCTGGATTCTCCTCATCTCAAGGTTTACGGGTGCCTGGTCCCGACTTCGGTCATGTGTCCCAAGGTTTGCGGATGCTTAGTCCCGGCATTTAGATGTGCGTCTCTCGGGTTTTACCTCGTGTCTGGTCTCTCTCATCTCTCGATTTGTGGGAGCTAGGTCCCGGCTTTTGGTTTGCTCATCTCTGGTTTTCTCTCAAGTTTGGTCTCTCTTATCTCTCGATTTACGAGAGCTAGGTCCCGGCTTTTAGTTCACTCCTCTCTGGTTCCTCCTTATCTCATGGTTTATGGGAGCTGGGTTCCGACTTTGTGTCTCGAAGTTTGTGGGAGCCCGGTCTCGGCTTTTGAATTTATGTCTCTCATGGTTTGCGGGTGCTCAGTCCCGGCTTTAGGTGTGTATCTCTCAAGGTTTGCGGGAGCTAAGTCCTGGCTTTGGATTTGGCTTCTCTCTTCTTTTTCTGGTTCCCTCACGTCTGGTTTGACTTACTCCCCTCAGGGTTTTCTCTCATCTGTTTTATCTTACTCTCTTCATCTCACGGATTGCGGGAGTTGGGTCCCGGCTTTAGGTTCTCCCTTGGCTCTCTCTTCTCATCATCTGCGGGAGCTGGGCCCCAGCTTTTAGGTTCTCTCTCCTCTAAGTTGTAAGGATCGTGTCCTCCGCTTTTCACTCATGGTTGACTCATCTCTGGGTTTCTCACATCTCGGTGTCTCAGGTTCTCTCATGGTCTTACCGGTTTAGGGTGGTCTGGATCACATGCCCCTAAGTTGTATATGTCTCATGTCTCTTGTGTCCCCAGGTTCGATGGATTGTCTGTAGCTCCTATCTCTCGTGCTTTCAGGCTCTCAGGTTCCCTAGTATGTTTGAAAGAGGTGGGGTGTATCGTGCCCCTTACCTAAATGTGGACACATCATGCCCCTGGTTTCGTTTTCCTATGGTGAGGCATGATGCCCCCAGCATTATCTAGTCACAGTTTTGGAGAGGGGGTTCAATATGCCCCTAGTTCACAATTATCCCGAGCGTCCCAGTCCCCAGTCAAATAAAATTCAAATAACTAGGCTTATCATACCCTGGAAGTTCGTTAATCAAGGTGGGGTAGCATGCCCCTGGAATTCAACCAAAGTGGGGCATGGTGCCACTAATCCCGGTTTATCGAAAAATTAAGAAATAGTACACAAGTAGTCACTCAATTTCAAACAGCAATTCTCATTATTCGAGACTCAAAAATATGCATACATGAATTTTATCTAGGAGGAAAAATTGTTTTGGGGCGCGGGCCCGCGAAAAATCGAGGAAGGACCTAAAGAAGTGGTGGCGGTCATGTGGGGGGACCTGCCAGAGCCGGGCGGTCATATAAGTACCCCTTTCTTCCTTCTCTCTCTTCTTATTTCACTCAAACACTCCCCAAAACCCCAAAATCTCTCAACTTTCGTACCCCAAACACTCTATTATTCCCCTCAAGCTATCTCTCATTCCCCATCCATGGCATCAATATCTTCTAATCTCCCAAATTCGCGTGAAGATTACATGAAGAAATACCGCCCAAGATCTATTCCGGAGCAAAACACAAGTCTGTTATTAAAATCCCCTGATAGGAACTTCTCTTCTCAACTCCACAAGGTTCAAGTAAGTAATCTCAACACCAAAAAACTCATTGAAATCTCATTTTAATTGAAAATTTGAGTTTAAGCCCATATGCCCCTTGAATTTGAGTTTTATGTGATGCATGTTGTGTTTGATTGCTTAGGAATGCTCCTAGGATGTCTAAAATGGATTGAACACAAGAAATCACAATTTGAAATTTTGCCAATTGGGGGTTTAGGGTTCTTGATGAATTTTGATAATTTGGGATGATTCGAGTGTTGTTTTGCTGATATGAATGCGTATAATTGCCGTTGGGTGACTGGGTGTGGATGGGCTTATCCTAACTTTGGCCAATTTTGTACTTTGCCTAGCGGATTTTGTGAATTTCTTGTGTTTTGATCCGTAAAAAAAAATGTGTTTTGATTCTGAAAAATATGATGCAAGTGTGTAATCCCAACCCCATGATGCATGTCTTGATGTATATGGATTTGGTATGCCGAGCCCAAGTTGGCGTGTGCATTGACTTTTTCAGGCATATCTACATAGGATTCTAAGGATCGGCAGCAGAGCCATGCTGGGGCCAATACCCGTCATCTGGTCCTCACCCATATGAAGAAGAACAAGCCCGTTCAAGAAATCATCAAGCGAGTTGGATTATGGGATTTTTCCGCACCTTCCGAGGGGACAAGGTTGACTTGCAAGCCGTGTCGGCTTTAGGTGAGAGATGGTGGGACACCACTAACACTTTTCACTTGGCCTGTGGGAAGATGACGATGACCCCTTTTGATTTTACCCATATCACTGGATTGCTATTTGGAGATTCCCTGGGCGTCTTTGAGCAGCAGCTGGGCATCGAGCGGTTCCAAGAGTTGGTGGGTCTTGTACCACGGTGGGTTCGTATAGGCGAGGTATCACCCAAGAGTGTTGTTGGCGTCACTTGTTGACTTGAGCGGACGAAAGACTGACTGGGCTTCGGCGGGCGTTGCTAAGCTTATCGGGAGATGATCAACTTCTCTCGGGTTACTGGCAAGTACTTTTTTGGCTCAGCCTGGATCTGGGAGGTATGCCGGCTACTCTTATCCTCCTTATCCCATTCAATTATCCCTTTATCCAATTTGACTAGATGACATTACAGGTGTGGGGTCAGGAGTATCTTGGGTTGTCTGCTCCGGAGTTACCGCCTGATGAGGGGATGTGGCCTATTTCTCTTTGTTGGGGTTCTCAGAGCCACAGGACTCGGCACCATTCTCATGATTGGGAGTGGGCTCGGAATTACATAAACCGGGTTACCGTGTCAGGCCAGGTATTCTTCCTTTGTTTTCTTTGTCTGTTCTTTCTGAAGTCTTTCATCTGTCTTCTCACTGAATGTTTGTTGGCAGATTCGGTTTTCTCCTTTTCCAGTCTATCATGACAGGTTAACGGGAGATGGTCTCCCGGTCTTGGTGATGGACAACTATCGATGTCTAATTAGGTACCCTGAGATGTGGGTGTGAAACCTTAGGGATCGTGTTTGTGCTCACACCATAGGGGTACTATGGGTACCTTCTAATCCGCCGATCTCCATGCGAGATATCAATGAATGAGGTGACGCTACTGAAGATGATTACTTGGATTGGCATGCTGATGACCTGACCAGTTCTTGTGATTATTCCCCCTTCATCAGTACGTCTTTGATGCCACCTCTGACCACCCCAGGGGTAGGAGGGTCGGTGACTAGCACGGGCCCCTCTCAGCAAAGTTCAGCTCCCAAGAAGAAGAGTACTAAGACATCATCTACTGCGTCTGGTCCTATCCTCTTGGTTTGCGAAGCTGGCTTCGAGTCTTTTGATGCTGCTCATAGGCGTTGCCCGCCTTTTTTCGAAGACCTTCCTCCCGATATCCTACCTTTCCCTGCTGACATTACCTCGGTACTTTCCTAAACCATCTCATTAACTGGTCCTTTCCCCTTCTATGTGATCTAATTAACTCTCTCCTGGCAATAGCTTCCGGCTGCTGAGGCATCTCGACTCTGAACGTTGATTGAGCGGGCGAAGGCGAGCCTGATGGCCCAGGCTATCCAGATACGTGAGTTGACTTCCTGTGTGAGAGAGGGTGGTTGTGCCCATCCTATGCCACCACCTCGAGATCCTCGTCCCCATAGTCCCATTGTTCCGCCAGCTGCTCCTCATCCAATTCCCTATCCTGCTGACCATTCCTCGGGTGATTCTGAGGATACCATTTAGGAGCACACTCGACTAGTTTGTCAGACTCGCGGTAGGAAGAGACGGGCTTGATTTGTGTACGATGCGTGTATACCCTATTTTCTACATGTATGCACTTTGACGGTTTCGTTCCTTGTCTTTTATGCATGTATGCATGTTCGTTTCCCCTATATGTGAGGTGCAACCATGTATGTATTTTCTTTAAAAGTTACCGGATCGAATGTCGCGGATGGTAGATTGGCTTAGGTGTTAGTTCGATAGGTTTCCGCAAGGTCTCGAATTCCCCCATTCCCATTCATTAAATGAAACCCAGGCAACTCCCTCAGTGGCAGTGAGCATGAACTTAAGTCTCCCTACACACCGTTAGCCTTAACTTTTGCCTAGGCCGTCCTTTCGGGTTTTCAACCTAGCAGACTGATCCCCCTTTCTTTTTTTTTTTTTTCTTTTTTGCTTTTTCTTCATTTTCACTTTCTGGAGGACGTGTGACCACTGACCATCTAGCCCGATGATGAAGAGCTTCTTTTTCATGGTGATATCTTCAAAAGATGACACAATTCTGATCCCCTCTTTCCCATTTGCTGATGGAGGAACACTTTGGACAATCCCGAGGACAATGTTTCAAATGATTAAGGACTCTCTTTGACAAGAACAACCCAAATTTAAACCTTACCACACCCCTTCATTATTTTAGCTTATGAACCAAGAATATTTAGACCGAACCCATTATTGAGTTGCCTACACACCAGTAAAGAGATGACCTTGAATTTCCTTAGGTTAAGAGCGAAAACCCTACAAAGTGTTTTCCCATAAATTTTAAATGGCACATTGGTTGTGAAGTCACAAAATTCTTTCTCCCCTATTTTTATTATTTTTCTTTCTTTCTTTTTTTTGGAGAGTGACTTCACAGACTAGGCTTCAGAATACAATTAGCACACAATGGATTCTAAGATAAATTCGATTTACTAGATCAGGTCTCCATAGTAAATTTTATGGTTCCCAAGCTAAATCAACTAAACTTCAGTAAGATTTAAAACACCATACTCATAGACAGAAGGACTTTCTATCATTCATTTCATAGAAATTAAACAGTAGGACATAAGACAGACGACCTTGACTCTTCGGGGTGAGGTCATCAATGACGAACCAAGATTTCCCTCTTTATTCTAAAAAGCAAACAACAAGACTCGACATTTAAAGAAAACCCCATCCATCCCATCCGACAACTCTAAACGTCCTTTTCCATTGTCCACTCTATCTTGTCCGGATATACGAGGTTCCTTCGAGGGATTATGGTAACGGTCTCGCTGGGATCATCTTGTTGGACTTCAACCATCATGGCCTCATCTCCGGTTGCTGGGTCTTTCTCGTCTTTCTCATTAACCATCTTACCGTCTTGAGGCTTCAAATGTTCATCAGACCTCGAAGCATCACTCCAATCATCCCACTTGCTCTTCCTCATTTCCCTAATGCAATCCGAGAGGGTTTCTTTTGCCTTCATGCTTTTCTCTAATGAGTGCAGCATTTTGGAGTTGCATGCCCCTTATCACATCTTCGACCAGAGCGTATTGCCCCATAGCATCTCGGAATTGTTTCGTGGCCGCCTGGGCGAATGGTTTCCCAAGTAGGACTCCCCGGAGGACTGTCTCCTCCAACTTACTCGTCAAACCCCTGAAGTTAGGTTGAACTTCCCTTTTTTGTTGGAGACTCATGTCTTCGTACACTGGTTGCTCATCTCCCCTCATCAGCCCATCCTCTGAGTTCATCCTCGTGCTGGTGCCACCTTTTGGTTGGTTGATATGCTCATTGCTCATGATTCCTCACCATTGTCAAAGGTGAAAAGGTGGAATTCAAGATTTCATCTAGGTAGGTTTGAAAGGAAAAGGGATTGGTAATCACAATGTTTAGGTAGAGAGGGTGTTGTAGGTATTGACTTTCGACTCAGTTATGAGATACTTATTTTGAAATGATGCAAAAATGTCAAATGTTATGCAAATCTAATCTCCAAATTTCTAGGACATCTGGACATTCACTCAAAATATCACAAAAATGGATCTCCTTTTGAATCATGGCTGATCACCTGTTGAGGATTGGACCATTTTCTTGCTTGATAACCATGGATGACTTTTCCCCTTTCTCCTCTTTTTTACGTCCCCGCTATATGCACAAATCCGAGCCCAAAAATAACAAGAAATAACACATATATACAAGGTACAACATATATCATCCAAATCCACGTACCACTTATTGAATTATCATGCATGAAATTCTCAGGGTATGCAGCTGGTTAGGGGCTAGAGATTGCCGGTAGAGAATAGGTTGACCTACTCACATGTGATTATGGATATCGCGTGAGGTCCAAGGCCCATTAATCCCCATCGTTGCTAAGCATCGAGAAAAGAGTTCACTCAAACCACTTACGGTAGAGGCTTCACATCAATTGTCATGAATGCAAGGCACTTATGATGACACGTGAAAAGACAAACAAAATTCGACGATTGCACAAAGTTTCTTAAACCCTAAGAATTCCCAATTGAGTCGCCACATGTGAAGACCCTGTTGGCCCAAAAGTTTCTAAGAAGGGAGGGGTGAATTAGGCTTTAAAATTTTTCAGACTGTGAGATCTGGTTTTTGCGAAACCATTTCTGTGTGATGCGAGATAAGTGTTTAGAGTAAAAATCAAGTATGGAGAGCAGAGAGAAATTGACATAGATGATTTAGAGTGGTTCTCCCTCACCAGGTACCTCCACTACCTACAGGTTCCTTCCATTAGGATTTCAAATACTCACTATATTTAGGTTTTTGGAGGATCAATCTTAACCTTTACAAACGCAAGCTTTTCTAGGCTAAACTCAAACCTTTACAAGCATTTCACAAGCTAAGCTCTATCCTTTACAAGCTTTTCACAGACTAAGCTCTAACCTATCCTCAAATCTAATCCTAGACTTGAGTAACCAGTAAAACTAAACCAAATCTTGCTTACAAATTACCCCTTAGAATGTATTTCGCACAGTAAGCAGAAAAACCAGATCAGATACCAAATCTTTTAGCACAAGTATACACTCAGATTTTGCGCAATTGCTGGGATGATACTCCAGAGGTGTAAACAACCCTCTTTATAGAATCTAAGTGTGGGGGATACGCTCCTGAAATGGCTCCTTGTACTCCAGTTGACTTCAGTTCATAAAAGTTTTAGTTTGGTGCCGTTGTGGAATGTCAACCCCTTGGTTGCAAAGTATTATCAAATCTGGAAAGTTTGGCCCACCTTCTGGAGTTGAGTAGGAGTTAGGTGGGAACATCTCCTGCACTTCCATAAAGTCTTCCCTCTTACTTGTTGATCAATTCAAACGGTTGGAAGGGGGAATTAAATGCTTGCAGGACGACACGCACATTGCTCAAAAGGTTGAAAGCGACAGTTTGCAGATATGGTATCGATAAAAACCATAGGTCGAATGTCTGAGGTATAGTATCAGCAAAGGCTATAATTCTTCCTGTAAGCGAAAATCAACACAAGCAAAGCTAACAACACATTTGTAATTTGTTAGTCATCAAAACCAGATAATCAACGTGGTTAATCGTAGTTTAGCTTTAAGAGGTGATTAATCCTAATTTTTTGTCAACAATCTCTCCCTTTTTTATGATGAAAAATTTGTGTTGATTTTTCATGTAACAAGAGTTCAAAAAATATTCTCATAATTTCTCGAGCTCCCTCTGATTTATTGCTCCCCCTTTTGAAAAATATTTTTGAAATTCAACAAGGATAAGTTTTGAAAAATAGTATTCCTTGTGAATTTTGTATTGGTATACATCAGTCAATCAGATATCTCCCCTTTAGTTTCTACTTTATGCATAAAAGATTAGTTAAATTCATAATAATAGATACGAAGTCGTGGAGCATTCATTTGTAAATTTTGGTTTGTGTGTTTTTTATAAAAACCAGAATTTCAATTCCACACTTCTTGCATAAGACTTAAACAGATTAATCATATATGGTTTTAATACTAACCATATCACAATAGTAGCATCAACTAATGCTTTCAACAGTGTCTGCATTATCAAACATATCTACACATATGTCTCCGGTGTTTTGGTTTTTCGCAGAAACCACAACCATAACTGTTGTTCCTGCATGCAGTCAATCAACACAACATCAGATTTATCCCCCTTTTGGCATCAACAGAAAGGGAGTATAGAACATAGGAACATAGCAAAGATCATGCAGATTAAAACATTCAAAAGACTAAAATCAAAAGGCATCAACCATAATATCCAAAGTCGTCAACCATAATATTCAAACAAACAGAAAATATCCAAAAATATCACCAACCGAAATAAGAAACAAATCATAATACCAAGCGAGATGCAATGCATGATTTCTAAGGCATCAGATCTAGAAAGGTTTCACTCATCATCAGAGGATATTTGAGGAGGGAATCGGGAGAGAACCAGCTCAAATTGTGTCATCATCTCATCCTTAAGATCATTGACCACATCACGAATAGCAACCATATCTTTCTCCAAAAGACTCAGACGAGCACCCAGATCATCCAGCATAGTTTCTATAGCATTTGCCCCAGCTCGAATCACTTCATACTTCCCATTCCTACCAATCTTGATGCTCATATTGGACAAGGTTTTGCGATTAATGGGCGCAATCTGCTGAAGAGTAGCACTTTATGGCGATTTCACACGAAATCTCTTCACAATTAGTGTAACTAAATGGCCATGGCTATTGGGTTTATAAAGAGCCGAGTGGTGAAGATTCTGATATTCCCAACAAACTGGACTCTTCTCCATAAGGCAAGCAACTAGCCATAAGTCGACATTGGAAATCTCGTTGAAGTGCCAAGGGCGTGGCAAAATCACTCGTGTGAGCATGTACAGCACTGCTCTAGCAAGAGGGGTAGTCTGCTGATATGTGTTTTTCTTAGAGGAACCATACACCAAATTTGTTTGTTGGCTGTAAGAAGGAGTTCCTTTGATGTTCACTTTAACCTTGGACTTGGTGTTGTAGTGCTTGATAGTGCCTTTCTTCAGCTTGAGCACTTCTCGACTGATGTCTTTTGTCACCTTGACCTTCTTGCCCCAAATATTGCTTACCAAATATTGGCCCTCACCATTCTTGTCCATCTTGATGTGGAGATTCTTGTAGAATTCAGCCACAATTCCTTCATCCGTTTGGGTCTTCAAAGTGGCCAAGTAGTTGAACTTGAAATGCTTCAAGATGGGAGTGATTCTGAGATCTTCAAAGTCTTCTAAGACCACATTGTAGTCCTTAGTGAGTGTCTTGAATTTCTTCGTCCAATCCTCCTTCTTTACTAACTCATCATAATTGGTCTTGGCACTTGTCTTTGCCTTTTTCATTGGGGGCTTTGAAAATTCTTCTTCGTCCTCTTCTTGTTCCTCTTCAGATTCCTGATTTTCCCCTCATCATCCTTGGCATCCTTTTCTTCCTCTTGCCCTTCATCATTGACCTCATTTTCATCATGATCCTCCTCGGTTTCCTCATTATTTTCTTCATCCTCATCCTCTTTCTCTTCTTCTTCTTCTCCACCTTCTTCCTTCTCCTCTCTGTCATCATCGTGCTCCTCAGAATCAACATTTCCATTTTCATTCTCCTTTTCTTTCTGATCATCAAAGTAGAATTTGGAGATGAAATCATCTGCAGGATTCTTTTCAAGATCTGGTTTTTCAGCAACCAGATCATCCTCAGCAGACTTGTAGCTTGCGCTCTTCTCATACTCGCTTCCTTTTACTCTTTTTCTCTTCTTGGAAATTTCTATCTCAAGCATTTCCTCATCAGAGTCAGAGTCAATCAGGTGGACTCTGGTGTCTTGCCTCACCTTTTTCCTTGTCTGTTTGACTATTCCTTTATCGAGAAGACGAGCACTTGGCTTCCTCATTACTGGAGTTTTGATTTTTCCATAAACCACATAAATTCTCATTACTGGAGTTTTGCTTCTCCAGCTCCTTCTCAATATTAGAAGCTGACTCATCTTGAGCCTCTTTTTCTAAATTCTTCTCCACCTCATCTGGTTTCTCCAAAACCAGATCTTCATTCACCTTTAGGGCCTCATTCTCGGCACTGGCAGCAATCTTCAACCAGATCTTCATTCCCTTTAGAACCTTCAGCAGGTGCATCTTCCTGGGCAGCAACACCAGTTTTACCAGCAATTGCACCCTTAGCAGGTTCAATACACCCGAGAGATTTGGTTTCTCTTGTAACCATATCTACACATCCTTTTTCATTCTGCTTTTTCAAATTTGGTTTTTCCACCTACCAAATTGCTATTTCTAGACTCATTTACTTTCTCAACAACATCTTCAGATTCAATACTCTTCACACGTGCAACAAAGTATTGTTTTGCCTCTTCTAATCCAAATTTTTCATAAGCACTATGTATTGCTTGAACTAGGGTTTCTACCTCTACTGTATTAGGTGCTTCAGAGATAATTCTCAATTCAGCAGGATTTACTCCTGGTACAGCACTTCGAGCTTTTTTCAAGATTTGTATAACATAATTTTGATCTAGTGAAGCAGCAGTAGTAGAAGTAGTCTCAGTACGATACAAAACATCCAATGCCCATTTTTGTGAAAGCGTCATAGTGGGTTCAGCAGTAGGCAGTTTTTCACTATCTTCAGTGCCATCAAAAGGTAAACCCATAGAAGATCCAAAGATGCTACTTGGAGGCTTCTTTTTTACAACGGCTTTTATTGACGATGCTGAGGTTCCTTTTCCCTTATGACTTTGCTTTTTCTTCAAGATTTGGTCCTCCTTGAACTTCCTTAGTCCCTCAGCGGCGTATTTTTCCGTTGAAGTCAAGTCCAGGCTTGTACTGTCTTTCTTTGTTTTCCCTTTGTCAGACATTGTCTTCTTTGATGTAGTCTTTACTTTAGAGGCAGTTTTTGATGTAGAAATGGGTGTTTGTGAGGAGGTCTTCTTCATGAGTTTTTATTTTGGTGATGGTGTTTTCTTGGCAGTTTTAGGTGAATTTGAGGCGTTGGCTTCTTTAGCTGGGTTACCCTTTCCAGAGTATGTCTTCATCTCGATAGTTTGGGAGAGTTTTGGCTTCCAGAGTATGTTTCTATGTTAATTCGAGAGAGTTTTGGCGAGGGAGAGATAAACTCGGGTTTGTGAAGGAAATTGAGTAATGTAGCAGAGAGAGTATAGCTCACGGGATATAGGGAGCGGTTTCTTTGCAATAACTCCTCCACTTCCTTTTGTTTCTCTTAACTGAAATGGGAAACATTAGAAGGTAACTACCTTTTGCATAACACAACTACCATGTCTCCACCTTTCTTCTAACTTCAAGTTAATAACCGTTGGCAGTTACAGAATGGTTTTTCCCAAAAACTATATTTTCACAATATCAACACATAAATGGTTTCTTACAAAACCAGATCTTTCCAAGTTTCCTTTCAACTTCTCTAATGATTCGAACACCTTTTGAAAGTGTGCTCATTTGCTTGAATGCAAAGTACATATGTGCAAGTGTTATGAATGCAATAGCCTAGTGTGATGCATGAACATATATGCATAGATATGGTTTATGCAGCAACTAGATTGACTTACAGACTTTTAAGGTAGATTGCACATTCCAAGCTCTGTCTGGTTTTTGTAAATTGCTCCTCTTTGGGTGGCTTTGTGAAAATATCCGCGAGTTGATTTTCAATCTTGACAAACTCAAAGGCCACATCTTTCTTCAACATATGATCTCGGTTAAATTGGTGCCGAACTTCAATATGCTTAGTCCGAAAGTGTTGTACAGAATTTTTGGTCAAATTGATTGCACTAGAACTATCACAATAGATAGGCACACAGTTAAAAGTTAGTCCATAATCAGATAGAGTTTGCTTCATCCATAGAACTTGAGCACAACATGCTCCAGCCGCCACATATTCTGCTTCTTTCATAGATGTAGCAACTGAATTTTGCTTCTTGCATGAACAAGACACAAGGAATTGTCCAAGCAATTGCATTTCCCACTTGTGCTTTTCCTGTCTAAGGTACATCCTACAAAGTCTACTTCTAAATAGCTTGTCAAAGTGAAAGCATCAACTTTGGGATACCATATTCCTAATGATGGTGTACCTTTCAAGCACTTTAAAATACGTTTTATGGCTCTAAGATGTGATTGTTTAGGACAAGATTGAAATCGAGCACATAGACATACACTAAACATGATGTCAGGCCTGGTGGTAGTGAGATATAAGAGACTACCTATCATGCCACGATACATGTCTGGACTCCCTCATAGTTTTCTCTTATCTGGGTTCCTTTATATCTGGTTTCCCTTCTCTCATGGTTTTCCTTACTCTTCTCACGATTTGTCTTTGTCTGGACTCCCTCGCATCTGGACTCCCTCATGGTTTTCTCTCATTTGGTTGCTTATGTCTGGTTTCCTTCGCTTCTCTCTTCTGATCGGGTTCTTCTAGGTCTGGATTTCTCATGTCTGGACTCCTCTCTACCTTTTCCTCATTTGGTTTTACCGGATTCCTGGCTTTCGTAACTGGGTGCCTTCCCCTAAGTGGCTTCTCTTATGGTTTCCCTCATCTCACGGTTTGCGGGTGCTGGGACCCGGCTTTGGGCTCTCCTAATTCTCTCATGGTCTGGATCCCTCATGGTTCTCTCTTGTCTCGTGGTCGGTCTGTTTTGGGCTCCTTTCAGGGTTGCAAGGATCGGGTCCTTGGGTTTTCTCTCATGGCTCGGTTGTCTAACCTCTGGGCACCTCCTGTTCTCTCATTGTCTTATGTGTTTGTGTTTGCTCATCTCACGGGTTTACTGACTCTCTTTTGGGTGCAACAACTGGGTCTTTGGCTTTTGGCTGGACTCTCTCATCTCTCCGATTTGCAAAGACTTGACCTTTGACTTTCTTGACTGGGTTGACTAGTTCTCTCATCTATCCATCGGCTGGGTCTTCTCATCTCTCGGCTAAAGATAGTGGTTAGTTAGCTGGGTTCAAGGTTGCAAAGGCTAGAGCTTTGGCTTTTGACTGGACTCTCCTAACTGGGTTCCTCTCATCTTTGGGTGTCTCACATCTAGGTATCATCTCATGGTCTGGTTGCCTCACTTCTGGGTTCCTTGCATGCGTCTGGGTTATTGGTAGTTCTGGTTCCCTCATAATCTCACAGACTCTCTCATGGTTGAATCTTTTAGGCCCTATGCCTCTTATGTCGATGAACCGGGTTTGAAGGTAATGAGGCGTGTCATGCCCCTTGAGACATACAAACCAGAAGTGGGGTGTGATGCTCCTAGTATCTCGTCATGATTTGGGATTTAGTGTGCCCCTGGTTTGGAATCATTCATAGGCGTCCCAGCCTATAGCCAACAAGTGATCTATCTAGTTTGAAATGAATGAATGGGTCCGCCATGCCCCTAGGAGTCAATCGATTAGAATGGGATAGGATGCCCTAATCAATTGGTTCAAGCCTCACGGGGTAACATGCCCCAAACAAATCTCAAATCTGCGTGGGGTAGCATGCCTCGGAATTCTAACTCCAAAGATGGGGTAACATGTACCTTGCAACCTCATTAATCCGGACTACGGGCCCGCCGTGCCCTTAATGTTATGATGTAGGTTCAATCTCCAGGTAGATGTTCCTATCGCGTGATGTTAGCTTGACGAGTCAGAAAGACAAAGTATGATATACCCTTTGTCTACAATTCCCATTATCCACAAGAATTGTTCATGCCATGCCTCTCCAGCTAACAACCCTAGGAAGTGTAAGTATATATGAAGTGATGAGTTCTTCTTGTTACCTCCTTTATTAATCATTTGTCCCCAGTCGAATCTACCTTATCAAGGAACCCCAAGTTTTACATGTAAATAATGCATGAGCATGTCTAAAACGTGTTCATCTTTTCAATGTATGAGCGTGCCCCTAGTTTCTATATGTGAGTTTTTTTATGCAAGTGCCTATGACATGTTTTTCCCTTTTTCCCCATTCTCATTCTCCTCTCCTCTTTCATATGGGTGCAAGTGCCATGTAAGTGCGATTTTATTCCTACTTGGTGTGTTTGGATGCAAGTGCTTATGACGTGTTCTTCCCTTTTCCCTTTCTCTTTTCTCCTTCTCGAATCTTCCTCTTTCTCTCTTTATCCCATGTTCTCCCATTTCTTTCCCCTTCTCTTTCTCTCCTCTTCTCTCTCCCCTTTCCCCTTGAATGCAAGTGCAATCTACTTCTACATGTATATTTGGATGTGTATGCTTTCTATCTAGACGTAGTGCACTTGAATCTAAATGCCCCTAGTATGATGCATGAGCATTGAAAACCATTCGAGCTAAGGTGAAAGTTGAGCACTTAGAGCAAAAGTGAATCATCCCATCAAGAACTCCAAAGCCTCAAGGAAAAAGATCCCCAATGACTATGAACCCATTCACCTTAAATTCTAACTAGCACCCCAAGGATGGACATTCCATGTTGAAAGGTTTGGATGGATGTGGAATTGTCTAGTCAAGGTAAGATGGATGGGTGAGTGAATATCCCTTTGAAAATAGATGGAGGCAATGAGCCTAGATGCTTATTCATGACTACCCAAATAAATCGTTTTCAAAACAAAGTCGTCCACCCCATGGATGCCCCTTGTCGTTAGCTGCTATCCCCATTTCTCCTTTAGCCTTAACTTTTGCCTAGGCCGCCCATGTGGGTTTTCGACCTAGCAGGCTTGTCCAAACTTTTGCCTAGGCCGCCCTTTCGGGTTTTCAACCTAGCAGACCCCTTTACCCCTTTCTTCTTTTTTTTTCTCTTTTCTCCTCGTGGGGATAGCAACCAAAGGCGTAGAATACTAAGACCACAAAGTTAGGGTAGGAAGAAGGCTGCCCGGGCCAGGTGCACTCGGATGACTAATGGAGAGGTGAACCTTCAACCTTAATTGAGAACCATCTAGCTGAGCTATGCCTAAGAGAACATTGGATAGATGCGCTTCATGATGATCGGATTCACAGTGAATTTTTTTGAGAGAGGCAGACTCGATTGATAATGAAGTACGAGTAAAAAAGAGAGACCTTATGATTACAAAAGAGGCCTGAATACAATCAACAGTGTGGCATGCATGCCTGGCAATGACCCTAATCTTTCCATTGAATCAATCTGGGAACCAACAATAGACCGAGCCCGCTCCCAGGTTACCTACGTAACTGTGGATGTGGTGTCGGGTTTGAGAAGAGGGTGTTAGTAGAATGGTGTTTTGTGGAGGCTGAAGATAGTGGATGTTGATAGAATGGTGTTTAGTGGGAGGCCAAAGGTAGTAGGGGAACACTTGTCTTCTTCATTATGATTCCCAATTTCATGAAATGGATGATGAATTATTCAAGCACTGAGGGTCACCTCCTTTCCTCGTTTCACTTTTTTTCTATTTCTTTTTCCTTTTTTTGACTTTTTTTTTTTTTATTTTTTTTATTTTTTCCCAAGGAGAGTGACCATTTTGAACAAGTGCACTTGAATAGGACCCTTTTGGAAACTAGATTCTTCTTTGGGAAGCGACTCCTCTAGACAAGTGTTCAAGAAAGATGTGATGGGGTTAACATTAATATTAGGCTGAATAGGTGTTCAAGGGCCAAATCGGGTAAGTGTTTGAAGGCTAGTGTGGGTATCTGTTCGAAGGTCTGTGTTAACGAGTGTTTGGGAAGTAGGTTAAGGTAGGCGTTTGGGATTACATTCATAGAATCAGGTCTTCGTAGTTCTTTTTGTGGTCCCCTAGATTGACCCAATAGAATATAATGAAGTCATACATAGTTAGCCACATGTACACAGAAAATAAAGAAATCAAAGTTTTATTCCTTATGTTCAAAATCAGAGTACAAACACTAACACTCTTGATTGTTGGACAGAGAATTTAACTATTGCCCCATTTGACTGGGCTCAACTTCTAGACTCTAAAGAGAAACTATACCGCCTCTCCTATTCGTGGTCATCATTCTACCCATACTTAGAAATTCGATCTGTGATCTCTAATCCATTCTCCCCAGATTTACACATCTCGTTCACCCACCATTGGAATGCATCATCTCCATTGTCATCTTCACCATTATCTTTTAACCATTGCCATCGTCTTCTTATTGTTTCTCAGTCATCGTCCTTACTGCCATTTTCATTGCTCCCCAATCATTGGGGCTCGTGCCCTTTTCATTTGAGAAGGCCCAATGATAATGTCTTCACTCAATACCCCAACTTTCCTCATCAACTCGAATTTTCAGTTTAGTCCCTCGGCTCGGCTTATCAACTTGGCTCCTCATCATATAGTTCTTCTCTCTTAGCTTCTTATCTGGGCTCCTTAACTCTTCATAGATAAAACCCAGGGCTCACATGTCCATGCTTGAAAAAGGCCCAATCAGGTCACCTTATCTCACCCCATCTTCTTTCCGCATTCTTCTCCATTGTTTCTCCACAAACTAGGATTTATATTTCTTCGGAATAAAGTGTTTTTTCATCCTTGTATTAGACCTCAAAGTTGGAAGTCATCCTTCTATTAGATTTTGGCTTGTTTTCATCCCTCTATTTGTGAATTTTTTCATATTTACATCCTTGTGTTCGTCTTTTTGGCCTATTTAGAGGGATGAAAACAGACCAAAACCCATGGACATAGGGATGAAAATAGACCAAAACCAATACAAGGATGACTTTCAACTTTATGGTCTAACACAAGGATGAAAAAAGGCTTTAATCCTATTTATTCTCATAAGAAGGCCACCTTGGTTTGTCTTAGCTTGAATGCTCAATTCCTATTAGCTCGTCTCAGCTTCGAATTCTGGTTCCTTGGCTTCCCAACTCGGCATTCCAACTTGGCAACTTGGCCCGGCTACTCGACTTGGCTTCTTAAGTGAGCTTATCAACTTGGCCCACCGGCTTGGCCCATCAACTTAGTTCACACTCAAACATTAGAGCTTACATCATTATCCTTGGGAGGTTGCCCGGACTTGCATCTTCTCCCATAAGAAAGCCCAACCCGGTCATCCCTTCTCACATCTTCCACTTTACATACTAGGGCTTACATCTCCTCTCGCAAGAAGGCCCAATAGCAAAGTCTCAACCTGTCAACTTTGCTTGTGAGTCTGGTTCCTGAGCTTGGCTCTTCGGTTTGATTCCTCATCTCGACTTTTCATCTTGGATCATCAGCTCGATTCACAAGTAAAAAACCAGGGCTTGCATTAGCGTTCTTGAGGAAGGCCCAACCAGGTTACCTTACCTCACCTCTCTTATTATAATTATTAGGGCTTACATCTCCTCTCACGAGAAGGCCCAACAAGATCATCCCATCTCACTTCTTCGGCCATAAATATTGGGGCTTACATCTCCTTTCATGAGAAGGCCCAAAGTCACTTCGGTTTCTTTGCCTTTGCCTACGTTTTGCCTTAGGATACCTCCATGACTTCCAATGTCTTCACCATCTCCCCGTCTACTGAGATTCATCGCCTTGTGATTTATCCTTCATCCCTAATATCTTCACCATCTCCTTCCAACTAAGGCACTACCCACCCCTGGTGTCCTAAGGGTTCAACTCTAATGATAGAATTCATGGTCATCGGGAACCCTAGACTCAAGCCTTGTTTTCTCTAAAGACATTTGAAAACGGTGGGAAAGTGTGATGGAATACATTCGCAAAGCATGTCTCATTATTCTTTCAAAACATTTTTTTCCTTTTTCATTCTTTCAAGACTTAAGCCCAAAAATAAGGATTTGAAAAAGTGAGACACCCTAGCTCAAATTCGTGTTATATGCTTTGAAAAACATGTAATGCAATGCTCAATGTATGCAAATGTAAATTCCCTAAGACAAGGTAGACCGACTGAACATATGTGCCAACTGGGAAACAATGCTAGAGATCTAACATCGGCTTAAATATGTATACTTACTCCCCTAGGGTTCCTTTCCTAGACTCATCAATTCACATCACACGATGTAACACCCTACGCAAAGTTAGAACGGCGGTCTCGCTAGCTGGTTAGCAGGGGAGTCAAGGGGCAGCGCCCTTGGCCGGTGCAGGGCAGGCCCAATAATAAAATTTTTACTATACAATTTCCTATATATTTTTTAGTGGTTTTTCCGATTTATCGAAATAAAAACACTCTATTTACACATACACGAATTCACAATAATAATCACACAAAAACACACATACCACTTATTGATTCAATATGCATGAGACGCTCAAGGTATGCAGCTGGTTGGGGGCCAAAAGGTTGCCGCTAGGGAATAGGCTGACCTACTCACATGTGATAATGGATATCGCGTGAGGTCCAAGGCCAATTAATTCCCATCATTGCTAAGCATCGAGAAACGGGTTCACTCAAGCCGCCATCGCTTAAAAAAAGCATTATGGTGGACTCGGATTCCCTCGCTCTCTTACAATAGAGGCATCACATCAATCATCATGAAGGCAAGCTGTGAACACCCAAATTTGACCCACAAATGTTCTACTAAAGTTGATTTTCGAACATGTTAGAGCTTAGGGTTAGTGAGATGATTTGATCTTAAGTTAAGGCGTAGTAAGGATTCAATGTAGTAGAATTAATATATTTTGGTAATTTAAATCCATATGTATTTGGACTCTAGGATTAATGAGTTGATTTAATCTTAGGATAAAATATACATTAAGGTTTACTAAATTGAAATGTGTTATATTTCATTGCTTGGGCCTTTTTATTTATGTGTAACCCGATTATATTGACATGATTTATTTTTGGGTTAGGGATAGGTCTAGAGCCCTAAGTTAATGGATTCTCCTGAGTTTAATTAGCCCATAAATACATTACTTGCAGACTATTTTTGATCCTAATTTTCGAGGAAAATCAGAATCAAATTATCCTTAAATAGGTAAATGTGTTTTTGGTATGATTTTGCTTAGAATGGATATCAATGTGTAATCAATCAGTCTTGGAATGATTTAGGGGAGTGGTGATCAAGTAATTGAATAATTCTGGATTAATTAGGGGTTAATTACGCGGTAGGATCAGAGTAGAGCTGAATTAGGGGATTGGGGGTCAAAAAAAGGAAAGAGCGATGACCGCTGGCAGCGGCGGTCATAGTTGCCCAGAATCTTCGATTTTCTCCGATTTTGTGTCTAATTCGATCCTACGCGGTTTTGAACCAGATTTTCGGGTATGATTTTCACCATTAAGCAGGTCCACACCCCTAGGCCTCCCAGAACACTATAAATCGGACCCCTCACACACATTTCAAAGGACACACAATTTTTCTCATATACACACCCATAAGCCTTGAGTGCTTGGAGAAACTCTACTTCTCTAGAACTCTGGAGGAATTTTGTAGGAGGCATCAGCAGTAGTCTAGAACGAGGAATCAAGAGAAGGACCAATCATTGAGCTTAGAACTAGCGAGATGGTGGGTGTAGAACTCAACCTATTACAACGAGCTAGAGGAGGGCTACAAGAGGTAACACTAAACTCTTTTGATTGATTCATTGCTGATTATATGTTGATGTCTTTGATGATGTAAGAGGCCGATTAGTGCCATGTTTTGAACTTCGTGGCTTTGACCTCGGTCACTCGGGTACGTAGGTAGTCTCAGTTTTACAACGGGATGCAAGCTAAATCTTCTTCTTCTCCCCTATTCTTTTATTTTCCGCACTTGCATATTTACACAAGGCACACTTGCATTTTTCAATTGCACATAGTCTCGACCCAACACGGATGGGTGCCTAACACCTTCCCGTCTATGATGAATCCCTGATCCCGTGACTTTGGTTCGCCATAGCCATGTAGCCTAAAGGAGTCACATGAAGGTTTTTCCCAAGTTTTGTCCTTAATAAAATTTGGGTGGCAACTCCAATGTCATGGGATTGACCGAAGGAAGAAGGCGAAAGGATTAGGTGAATGGGCCCAAGTGATTTTGGGTCGGGTATTCACAGTTGGCGACTCCACTGGGGAAGTAGTGGGTTCAAGAGACTTTGTGCAATTATCGAATCTTCTGTGCCTTTTTATTTGTCATCATAAGTGCCTTGCATTCATGATGATTCATGTGAAGCCTCTACCATAAGAGGGCGAGGGAATTCGAGTACACCATAATACTCTCCTTAAGCGATGGCGGCTTGAGTGAACTCGTTTCTCGATGCTTAGCAATGATGGGGATTAATTGGCCATCGACCTCATGCGATATCCATTATCACATGTGAGTAGGTCAGCCTATTCCCTAGCGGCATCCTTTTGGCCCCCATCCAGCTGCATACCTTGAGCATCTCATGCATATTGAATCAATAAGTGGTATGTGCATTTGTGTGATAATTATTGTGTATTTCAGTATGTGTAAATATGACGTTTTTCATATCAAAAAAATTAAAAAACACAAAAAATTCTAGAGAAGAGTATAGTAAAAAAAAAATTTGCTGGGCCCGGCCCACACCAGCAAAGGGCACTGCCCCTTGACTCCGCCCGCTAACCGGCTAGCGGGACCGCCGTGATAACTCTACGTAGGGTGCTATATTGCATAGTGTGAACTGAGGAGTCCGTTAAACAAACCCTAGGGATGTAAGTACATATGTTTAAGCCGATGATAAATTTTTGGTGTTGTTCCCTAGTTGACACACATGTTCAGTCGGTCTAGCTTGTTTCGGGAATTTGCATTTACATACATTAAGCATTGCATTACATGTTCTTCAAAGTATGAAACACAAGTTCGAGCTAGGGTGTCTCACTTTTTCAAATACTGATCGCTTTGAACCTGAGTCTTCAAAGAAAGAAAACGGAAGAAATATTTTGAAATGTTTTGCGAGTGTATTCTATCATGTTTCCCTACCAAGTGTTTTTTAAATTAGACAAAGCTTCAGTCTAGGATTCCCGATGACCATAAACCTTATCACAAGAGAATTGAACCTTCAGGAAACTATGGGTGGCATGTACTTTAGCTGGAATGAGATGGTGAAGACATTAAGTGAGTCTGTGAACATGTCTAAGGCAAGCAGACAAGATGCTGAGGGATTTAGTGTTGCAGAATTTTCACCAACCACCAAGGTTCGACTTTTTGAATCTGCACTTAAGGACATCGACCGAAAAGACTGTGTGACTGGGCTAGGGAAGCATGATGATATAAAGTCCTGCATCGATGGGGAGTATGTCGAGAAGCTGATAGTGGGGGAGCCCATATATCTCAAAGAGAACAGACAACAAATGCAAAAGGTGGATGAAAGGGTCGAAGACTTGTAGCGGAAGATGGTCACATTCGAGCATCAAGAAAAGAGGGATAATGAGAAGCCTGACATGGAAAAGTTCAATGGGACCGGGCGCCCCATAGCCATCTAAAAACTTACGTGAAGATGCTGCAGCCTTTTGAGATAGGGCCCGAGGTGATGGCCTAATTTTTTCAAAGAACTTTTTCCGGAGCTGCCTTGAAATGGTTCATGACTTTGGATGAGAACCAAGTTGACCGATGGGAGGATATGTGCGAAGAATTCATGAAGCAATACAACTACAACACTGAGGTTTATGTGACCAAGAGGGATCTTGAGACAACCAAGCAAGGGGCCTAGGAAACATTTTCAGTCTTCATCTCAAGGTAACGCGGCAAGGCCTCTCTGATAGTGAATGGGCTAACAAAGGAGGATCAAGTGCGAATGGTGATCAATAACCTTTAGCCAGTTTACTATGATCGCGTGGTGGGCGGTTATTATGCTAACTTCAAGGCTCTGATTGGGGCACAAATTCAATTGGAAGATGCCATAAAATCAGGAAGGATCAAGTTTGATAGACATGCTCCTCCTTAAAGATACGATGGCAAAAGGACGGTTGAAGTCAATAATATGGATGCACATGCACAATGCCTGGTCACCCCGCCAAAGAGAAAGTTTACTCCATTGCCCATGCCTATTGGACAAATTTTCGAGCAATGTATAATGAGTGGATCATTGAAGCCTCTAGAGTCGAAGCCATATGCAAACCCCACGGTCGATCAAGACAAATATTGTGAATATCACCAGACTGAAGGACATACTATTGACAACTGTAGAACCCTGTGCCATTCAGAACTTGATCAACAAAGGGGTCGTTGACATCGCCTATCATGTATAGATATGGATGAGAATCGAGAGCAGAGAGTCTAAATTTTCATAAAGAATGATGTTTTAATCCCAGTAGACTTACTTTATTTTTAAGTGTTTGAATAAATGTACCTTTTAGTCCCTATCAAGGAATAAAAATTTCATTCCCTCATCTTCGTGTGGCTAAAATTTAGCAAACTTCATGAAAGTCTATTGGCCCAACATGGGAACCCTTCAAATGAATTACGAAGACCTGATTCTGTGGATGTAATCCCACACACTTACCTTAACCCACTTCCTAAATACATGTTAACCCCGACCCTCAAGCACTTACCTGATTTGACTTTCAAACATGTATCCAACTCAACCTCCATGATTGACCCCATCACGCCTACCATAAACATTGCTCTTAAAAAATGAGTTAAGCCTCCAAAAAGTTCCATCTGATTGCACCTGCTTAAAGAAAATGTCATCCTCCTCGAAAATGAAAGAAATAAAACAAGAAAGGAAAAGAAGGGGCACCTTCCAAACCACATTCACGAGAAAATGATCTAGAAGATAGCAAATGTGTCCCCTCCCAAAAAAAAAAGCGAGAGAGGAAAGTGAACTTTAGTGCTTCAGTATTCATTCATCATCCATTCCCTGAAATCTGAAAGAAAGGAAGAAGTCAAAATGAAGAAGACAAGTGTTCCCCCGTTACTTTTAGCCTTCTACCAAGTACCCACTATCTTTAACCCTCTTCGAAACACCATCTTGACAAACACCTCAAACTAAACACCACATCCACAGATACGTAGGTAACTTGGTAACGGGTCCGGTCTAATCGGTTCTCAGGTTGGTTTATGGACAAGAATAAGGTTTATGCTTAATATGCCACGAGGGTATTCAAATGCTAGTTTGTTCGAAGTGTCGCCATTTCTATTAGAAGGGATGCTTCTGGACGGGAATGGGATTAGCCCCTGGCTTGGTTGGTGCACTCAATATAGGTCGAGTTGACTCTCTCAACAAACTATTTATCTATTCAGCCCTCTGATAGAACTCCAAAAGCGCCTTGTTAGAACCTATGTCTTCATGGTTCATTCATTGCAGGTTTTGATAAATGACAAACCAAGAACATAACCAAGATGAAGCAAAAAGAAATCAAGCAAACAAGTACTCAACCAAAGTGATCAAGAATCCAAGTGAAGATATGATCAAGAGTTGAAGTGCAAAGAAGAGCAAGAGAAGTTAGGACCCATTTGTACAAGGTAAAACACTCAACTTCTCTTAGGCATTGGCTCAAACAAAACACATTTCAATCATACAATTCATAAGCATGCTTTCAAACATAAAATTGTGTTTTCAGTCCAAAACATCGATGTTCTGAAAGCAAACATCGATGTTCTGTTTTTCAAGTTTTTCAAAATATTGGCAGTAGCTCTAAAACATCGATGTTGGATTATAAAACATCGATGTTCTTTTGACCGTTGGTCAAAACATCGATGTTTACAATCCAACATCGATGTTCATGAAAACTTGTCTTTGAAATAAAATTTTGCCGAAGCCAAAAAACATCGATGTTGGCCAATTAAACATCGATGTTTCACAAAACATCGATGTTTTATTTTCCAACATCGATGTTCTGGCATAGACCCTTTTCCATCACATTTTTGCGAAGCCAAAAAACATCGATGTTGAATTGAAGAACATCGATGTTGAGTATGGAAACATCGATGTTCTAAAATGCAACATCGATGTTCTACTAGCCGTTGGAGCAATAATTTAAAATTGCTGGCTAAAACATCGATGTTTAATGTGAAAACATCGATGTTTTGCCGTTATAGCAGACACCTTTTCAGCACCCACTATGTTTTGTTTAAGACTGTTTTTGGGTGGATTTAAAACGGCTCTATAACTTTTCAAAGCTATAAATTGAGCATTTTTAGATGTGTTTCAAAGTGAATCAACTCTCAACATTAAAGCATTCATTCCATACATTCATCAAAATCTTTATTGAGCCAATATCCTATTGAGGATTTGAGAGTTGCCTTTTAGAGCTTCATTTGTACACTCATATCTGCTCTTTGAGAGAGACCTCTTGTTTGAGTGATTATTGTGTTGTTATACACCTTGAGGGAGGTTAGTTCCCTTGTTTAGATTCACAAGAAGAGGTGTATATCTTCTTGTGTGAGAAGTCTTGAAGTGAGGTATCTTCAAGCAAGAGAGCTGAAGTTCATGTGACTTGAACTTTCAGGGTTTAGGATTCTTGTGACTAGAATTCCTAGGTTGTAACGGTTTGTTAAGCACCCGTAAGCTTAACGTAGATAGTGAAATCTTCAAGTGAGACTTGAAGGGCTGGATTAGCCACACTAGTAGAGTGTGTGTGAACCAGGATAAATTTCTTGTGTCCTTCCGTTTTTCAATTCCTCACTTCATTTCCTGCAAAGTTTTTAATTTTCGGTCATAAGCTATTTACCCCCCCTCTAGCTTAAGTCTATTGTTCCCAACACGCCTTGCTCAAATGGCCCTGGTTTCTTCAAGCCCATTAAGTTTGCATCTCTCCAAAGGCTTATGGGTACTACACCTTAAAAAAAAAAGGATAAAAGAAAAAATGAAAAAAAAAATGAAAAGAAAAGTTCGCTAGTTTAAAGACCCGCAAGGGTGGCCTAGGCAAAAGGTTGGAACAAGCCTGCTAGGTTGAAAACCCGAAAGGACGGCCTAGGCAAAAATTAAGGCCAAAATGGGTTAGTAGCCAATGACAACAAAGAAACCTCCATGTGTTAAGATCATCTTGCTCCGTCACTCCTCAAAACACACATTGCTCAGTTAGCCAAGCACGGTCACCGGGTCACGTCACCTCCATCCATTTTAAAGGGACAACTACTCACTCTGCATGGGTTACTTCACCATCTATCCGAACGTTTCAACAAGGAATGCTCACCTCTGCAGTCCTAGTTAGAATTTTAAGTGAATGTGCTCATAGTCATTAGAAACTTTTCTCTTCGAAAGTTTTACATTTTTTGATGGAAAAAACTCGCTTTTCCTCAAATTGCTTAATTTTCACCTTAGCTCGAATGATTTTCAAATTTCGTGCATCATACTGGGAGCACTTACATCCAGACATGTCTTGTAGAAAGAGATGGAACCCATACTTAAATGCACCATGTAGAAGTAGGGGGCACTCGCATTCAAGGGAAAAAAAGAGAGGACGAGAGAAAGAGAGGAAAGATTGAGAGGAGAGAAGGGGAGAGAAACAGAGAAAAATTGAAGGAAAGGGGAAAAGGGGAGAGAAACAGAGAAGAGAAGGAGAAAGAAAAGAGGAAGAAAAGAGAAAGAGGAAAAGAAGAGGAGAGAGGGAGAGAGAGAAAAAGGGGAAAACATGTCATAAACACTTGCATCTAAAAGCAAACATGTAGAAATTAGGGGCATCCTCATGCATTGAAATGATAAACACATCGTAGGCATACTCATGCATGACTTGCATATAGACCATGGATTCCTTGGTAAGGTAGACTTGATTGGGGGTAAACGATCACCGAAAGCGACAACGTCATAAATTCGTGTAGACTTACATTGCTTAGGGTTGATGATTGGAGGGTCATGGCAGGCCCAATTCTTTAGATGACTTTGTCTATAGAATAATGGGCATAGCCATGCCAGCACCCTAGATGTAGACTCCATGATCACCTATAGACTCTAAGGACACGTCATACCCCGGTTTTATCAAGACGGTTTTACACCGATTTTTGACTTGTTAGCCGAGTTTATTTATACAAGGGGATGTTGCCCCTTGAGTTTTGATGATGTTTATCAAGTTGATCTTCTTGTACGAAAGGGGCATGTCATGTCCCAACTTTTGAGTTGCCATGTTGATTTCCTAGTGGTGCTTCAAGGGCTCGTCATACCCCGATTACAATTGATTTTGACTTGTCAATCGATTTACACAAAGGACATGTCATGCCTCGAGTTTTGTTAATTTCATGAAGTCGATTCTTTTAAAAGGACATGGTATGTCTTGATATTTGGTTAAAGTTGATTTCAAGGGGCATGTCATGTCCCGATTTTCTTTGCTAATATTGAGATTTACACACCGAGGGTAAACCATGCCGTATACCATGAAATTGATTTATGTCTATGGGCATGTAATACCCCGAGGTGATGATTTTGCATGGTTAGAGTCGATGCATAACGACATGCCATGCCCTAAATCATTTGCAGAAAGATTTTGCTTTGGGCATTCTCATAGAGTTGTAAGGCCCAGTTTTATTTTAATTCAAACTTGAGGAGAGGCCGAGAGTGCCCATACCGTAAAATTCAATTAATGGTTGTGGACATGAAGGGCCTGGGATGATTTCCAGAGAAACCGGGGGCATGCTACCTCGATTTGTTTTTTTTCAAAGGACATGAAAGACCCTAAATCTGCATTGATGATTGACTTAGAAACGGGATAGACTATGCCCATGTTATGAAATTGATTTATAAATGATGGGCATGGAATGTCCCGATGAAATAACTTGATTTTGTGATTTAGAGTCAATGTGTAATGGTATGACGTGTCCCGAGTCAAAGATAAGAGATATATCTAAAGGCACGGTGGGCCCCAGCTTTTCTTGTTAGTGATGGATGCTAGGCATTCTCAAATGAGTTGTAAGGCCCAGTTTTTGTGAAAACAGGCAAGGGGCTTGCTACCCCACTTTGTTTGATTTCCAGGGGCATGGCAGGGCCATTTATTTGACTAGGACAAGAAAAGACGTAGATTGCCTAATTAACTACGGTTTGGTACGTCCGAGACGATTCTAAACCAGGGACACACTTAACCCCATCCCTGAAACCGTGACTAGATACTGGGCCATCATACCCCTACTTTTGATTTGTATGTCTCAGGGGGTACAGTGCAAACTCGATTAAATAACATAGGGGCATATAATCCAGATAACCTAGCCATGAGAGATTGTGAGGATACCAGAAAAAAAACCCAAATATGAGGGAACCAGGAGGGGATACAAACCTTGAGAAATCCAGACCTTGAGAGAATTAGGAGAGAACTTAAAGCCGAGACCCAACTCGCCGCAGACCATGAGTGAAGTGAGAAAAACCAGACATAAGAGAACCCAGATATGGGAAAACTGTGAGGGAGTCCAGATGCGAGGGAGTTCAGACAAAGATGAACTGGGAGTAGAGCAAGGCAAACTGGAGATGAAGGTATCCAGATAGGAGGGAAACCAGTCATGACGGAGAAAACCATGAGGGAGCCCAGACATGAGAGATCTAGACATGAGGAAAACCAGTAAGCCAAGGGCCCAGCCCTTTGCAAACCCAAGATGACCAGACCTTGAAACAAACAAGTCAGAAGTCGACGACCTGGTTCTCACAAACCATGGGATGAGATGATTCCCGAACAACCGAGCCAGGAAGTGGCACCTAGGGGCATGTAATGCCCAAGGTATAGACAACACAATCACGGAGATGAGATGATTCCCACAAACCATAGACTTGTGATGAGATGATTCTCAAGTCGAAACCTAGTTGACAAGGATGAGATGATTCCTTGTCAACAACCTGATAGAAGAGATGATTCTATCACCTCGGGATGAGATGATTCCTGAGAATCTGGATTAAATGATTCCCAAAAGAACCGAGGGCCAGTCCCTCAAAACTTCTGGATGAGATGATTCCTGAATAGGAGCATGGGATGCTCCAACCCTTGGCACACACCACGTACATCTATCATTCAAATTTGGTTGTTCCTTTCTTACGTTGTTTCGTCCTTAATCTCTAAGGACTCATCAACGAGGGGCACCTGTGAACACCCAAATTTGACCCACAAATATTCTACTAAAGTTGATTTTAGAACATGTTAGAACTTAGGATTAATGAGATGATTTAATCTTAAGTTAAGGCGTAGTAAGGATTCAATGTAGTAGAATTAACATATTTTGGTAATTTAAACCCATATGTATTTGGAATCTAGGATTAATGAGATGATTTAATCTTAGGATAAAATATACATTAAGGTTTACTAAACTAAAATATGTTTTATTTCATTGCTTGGGCCTTTTTATTTATGTGTAACCCGATTATATTGAGATGATTTATTTTTGAGCTAGGGATAGGTTTAGGGCCCAAGTTAATGGATTCTCCAGAGTTTAATTAGCCCACAAATACTTTACTTGCATACTATTTTTGGTCCTGATTTTCATGGAAAATGATAATCAAATCATCCTTTAATTGGTAAATGGGTTTTTGGTATGATTTTGCTTAGAATGGGTGTCAATGTATAATAAATCATTCTTGGAATGATTTAGGGGAGTGGTGATCAAGTAATTGAATAATTCTGGATTGATTAGGGGTTAATTACGCGGTGGGATCAAATTAGAGCTGAATTAGGGGGATTGGGGGTCAAAAAAAGGAAAGAACGAATCACACGCGGGGTGACTGGCAGTTATTTCGCGACGACCGCCAGGTGCTGGCGGTCATCCTCACATGACCGCCGGCACTGGGGGTCATTGAAAGGATGACCGCCTGCAGCGGCAGTCATAGGCGCCCACAATCTCAGATTTTCTCCGATTTTGTTTCTAATTCGATCCTACGCGTTTTTGGACCAGATTTTTGGGTATAATTTTCACCATTAAGCATGTCCACACCCCTAGGCTTCCCAGAACACTACAGATAGGACTCCTCACACACATTTCAAAGGACACACAATTTTTCTCACATACACACCCATAAGCCTTGAATTCTTGGAGAAACTCTACTTCTCCAAGTCTAGAGATACATTCTTAGGCAAAAACTCTGGAGGAATTTCGTAGGAGGCATCAGCAGTAGTCTAGAACGAGGAATCAAGAGAAGGACCAACCATTGAGCTTAGAAGTGGCAAGAAGGTGGGTGTAGAACTCAATCTATTGCAAGGTGCTAGAAGAGGGCTACAAGAGGTAACACTAAACTCTTTTGATTGATTCATTGCTGATTATCTGTTGATGTCTTTGATGATGTAAGTGGCCCATTAGTGCCACGTTTAGAACTAAGTGGCTTTTATCCCGGTCACTCGGGTACATAGGTAGTCTCGGTTTTACAATTGGATGCAAGCCAAATCTTCTTCTCCCCTATTCTTTTATTTTTCGCACTTGCACACTTACACAAGGGACACTAGCATTTTGCAATTGCACATAGTCTCGACCCAACACGGATGGGTGCCTAACACCTTCCCATCTGTGATGAACCCCCGATCCCATGACTTTGGTTCGCCATGACCATGTAGCCTAAAGGTGTCACATGAAGGTTTTTCCCAAGTTTTGTCCTTAATAAAATTTAGGTGGCGACTCCAATGTCATGGGATTCACCCAAGAAAGAAGGTGAAAGGATTAGGTGAATGGGCCCAAGTGATTTTGGGTTGGGTATTCACACAAGGCACTTATGATGACAAATAAAAAGGCACATAAGATTCTACAATTTCATAAAGTCTCTTGAACCCACTACTTCCCCAGCGGAGTTGCCAACTGTGAATACCCGACCCAAAATTACTTGGGCCTATTCAGCTAATCCTTTCACCTTCTTCCTCGGGTGAATCACAAGACAATGGAGTCACCACCCAAATTTATTAAGGACAAAACTTGGGAAAAACCTTCGTGTCACTCCGTTAGGCTGCATGGTCATGGCGAACCAAAGTCATGGGATCGGGGGTCGTCACAGATGGGATGGTATTAGGCACCCTTCCATGTTGGGTCGAGTCTATGTGCAATTGCAAAATACAAGTGTGCCTGGTGCAAGTGTGCATGTGTGGAACATAAAAAGAATGGCGGAGAAGAAGAAAATTTGGCTTGCATCCCGTTGTAAAACCGAGGCTACCTACGTACCCGAGTGATCGGGGTCAAAGCTACGTAGTTCGAAACATGGCACAAATCGGCCACATACATCGTCAAAAGCATCAGCATATAGTCAACAAAGATCAATCAAAAGAGGGTTTAGTGTCACCACCTGTAGCCATCCTCTAGCTCCTTTCAATGGGTTGAGTTCTACACCTACCTTCTTTCCACTTCTAAGCTCAATGGTTGATCCTCTTCTTGACTCTTCCTTGCTGGACTACTGTTGATGCCTCCCACGAAATTCCTCCAGAGTTTCTGCCTAAGAATGTATCTATAGACTTGGAGAGGTAGAGTTTCTCCAAGCACTCAAGGCTTATGGGTGTATGTATGAGAAAGATTGTATATATCCTGAAATGTGTGTGAGGGGTCCTATTTATAGTGTTTTGGGAAGCCTAGGGGCGTGGACCTGCTTAATGGTGAAGATTATACCCGAAAATCTGGTACAAAACTGCGTGGGATCAAAAAAAGTAACAAAATCGGGAAAAATAGTCACTCCAGGACACCCATGATCGCCCTAACCGGCGGTCATCGCCTGGATGGCTGCCATGCCCGGCGGTCATGGGCACAAGACCACCCGAGCTTGGCGGTCATTCCGAGATGGCCGCCGCCTCTTTCCAGTTTTGTGTGTTCTTTCCATTTTTAGATCCCAATCCTCGTAATTTAGCCCTGATTTGATCCTGCCACGTAATTAACCCCTAAGCTACCCAAAATCACTCCATTACTTGATTGTTACTCCCCCCCCCCAATCATCCCCTAATTGATTGATTACATATTGACATCCATCTTAAGCAAAATCATACCAAAAACACAAAATCTACTTAAAAAATAATTTAACTCTAATTTTCCAGAAAAATCAGAGCTAAAATTAGCCTGCAAGAAATGTATTAATGGGCTGGATAAACTCTAGAGAATTAACTTGAACCCTTAAACCCATTTCTAACCCAAAAATAAATCATCTAGAGGAGCCCAAGTAACGAAATGAAATGTATTTTAATATAAATAAACCTTACTATATGTTTTACCTTAAGATTAAATCATCTCATTAATCCTAAGGTTTAAGTGCACAAAAGGTTTAGATTATCAAAATACATTAATTCTACTAAATTAAATTCTTATCATGCCTTAACTCAAAATCAAATCATCTCATTAACCTCAAGTTTGAGCATGTTTAGAATCTACTTTTATTAAAATATTCATGGGTCAATTTTGGGTGTTCATAGCTGCAACATGTTCTTTTCCATACATTTCTTGAGCATCTTTCCTAAGGACATAGGGAGGGCGGTGAATTCCCTAGGTTTTGATCCAATCTATAATGGTGCTTGGATGGCAACATGATTCACTTCAGCAGACCTCTTTCCGTGGGTTACATTGAAACTTCTCTTGGGTGTTGGAGCATCCATAGAAGCCTTGATTTTTCCTGAGCTGATATCGTCTCCTGATTGTATCCCTGCCCCAATAAGTGCCTTGAAATTGGCATAATAATTGCCAACCATGTGGTCATAATAAACCGGCTGAAAATTCTTGATTACCATCTGCACTTGATCTTCTTTGGTGGGTCTATTTACCATCAAGGATGCCTCGCTGCGCCACCTTGAGATGTAAGTAGAAAAAGTTTCTTGGGCTTCTTGTTTGTTCGTCCCGAGATCCCTCTTGGTCACATCCACTTTAGTATCGTAACTGTATTGCTTCAAGAACTCACTATAGATGTCATTTCATTTGCTCACCTTGCTCGCATCCAAGGTCATGAACCATTTAAGGACTGCTCTTGACAAAGTTCTTTGAAACAACTGGGTCATCAGTTCAGGCCCAATTCCCATAGGTTGCAACATCCTCACATAGATTCCATTGAACTTCTCGATGTCTGGCATCTTGAACTTCTCAGGTAGGCGAGCTTCGGGGAACAAAGATAAGCGACCTAAGTTCCAGTCATCCTTTTTTTTCTTCATGACCTTCAATAACTCTTCCACTCTCCTAAACCTCTCCCCATCTCCTTTGGGTTCTTGCACCACCGAATCATCTTCGTGGACTATCACCACATTGTTCTCAATGTTTGGTTTCGAGGTCTGCCCTCCATCACTCCCAGAGGGCGTCATCTTCCCTTTCTTTAGGGCTAGTAGTGCATCCCTGACATTCGGATCTTTCAGCAGGTCCAAAGATTGCTCAGCCACATTTGTCTTAGTCAAGTTTTCCTCACTCATCTTGCCTTAGCATTCGGAGGACGGGTGTCAGGGTTCTTGGTACCTAGGAGGCTTTTTGACACACATTGTTTTTTTGTTTTGTTTTTTGTGTAGGTGTGTAGAAATGAAAAGGGCACTCTATTTACATTTACTTGAATCCACAACAACAATCACCCAAATGCACGTACCAATTATTGATTCATTATGCATGAGATGCTCAGCATGTGCAGCTGGTTGGGGGCTAAGAGAGTGCAGCTGGTTGACCTACTCACATGTGATAACGGATATCGCGTGAGGTCTAAGGCCCATTCATCCCCATCATTGCAAAGCAACGAGAAACGGGGTTGACTCAAGCCACTATCGCCTAAGGAAAGCATTGTAGCGGACTTGGATACCCTCACCCTCTTACGGTAGAGGCTTCACATCAATCATCATGAATGCAAGGAACTTATGATGACACATAAAAGGCATACAAAGTTCAACGATTGCAAAAAGTTTCTTAAACCCACTATTTTCCCAGTGGAGTCACCAGCTGTGAGGACCCAACCCAAGGTTAAATGGGCCTCCTCACATATCCCTTCACACCTTCCTCTTAACCGTCATCCAACATCTTTGGAGTTGCCACATGAATTTTATTATAGGGAAAAATTCAGAAAAAACCCGCTCAATAATGACTCCATGTAAGGCAACCAATTAGAGAACCAAAGATGTTGGGCCCAAGGGTTCGTCATAGATGAGAAGGTGTTAGGCACTCATTTATGTTGGGGGGAAACTTTGTGCAATTGAGGAATAAATGTATACCTGGTGAAAGTGTGTGTTGTGTGGAAAAAAATCACATAGAATAGCAAAATTAAATTGAAACAAAAAGAAAAATAAAAATAATTGGGCTTGAGTTTCCACCACTACAAACCACCTACGTACCCCGGCGACCGGGTTCAAAGCCCACGTAGTTCTTGTTATGACATCACAATAGCAATTACATCATCAATATCATCATCAAATCATCAACAAATAGTAGAAAAAAATAGGATTTAGGATTAGCTCTTGTAGCCCTCCTCTGACTCCTTTATTTCTGTTGTGTTCTTCACCCACTTTCTTCCCACTCCTTAGCTCAATCTTTGATCCCTTCTTGGTCTACCCTTGCTGCTTTTTGGTTGATGCTACCCACGAAATTTCTCCAAAGTTTCTGCCTAAAAATGTTTCTAGACTTGGAGAGGTAGAGTTTCTCCAAGCACCAAAGCTTATGGGGGTGTATGTGAAAGAGATTGTGTCTCTCTTGAATATAAATGGGAGGCCCTATTTATAGAGCTCTAGGGAGTGTAGGGGTCGTGCACCTCTTAATTATCAAGATTATGGCCAGAAATCTGGGCCAAAACCGTATAGAATCAAATTAGAAACAAAAAACGAGAGAAAAATTAGGTTTCTGGGGCTCATAACCACCATGCCCGGCGGTCATTTCCTGGATGGCAGCCAGGAATGTGGTCCTCCAAGCATGACGGCCAGACCTGGCGGTCATCCCGTGATGGCCACCCGGCTCCCTTGGGTTTCACGCGTTCTTTCCATTTTTTTATCCCAATCCCCCTAATTCCACTCTAATTTGATCTAACCATGTAATTAACCCCTAATCAACCCAGAAAATCCTTTTTTATTTATTAGTACTTCTCCTAATCATCACATGACTGATTGATACACATTAAACCTCCATTTTGTACAAAATCATACCAAAATCACATTTACCTTTTAAAGGATGATTTAATTCTGATTTTTCTCGAAAATCAGAGCTAAGATTAGTCTGCAAGTAATGTGTTTATGGGCCAATCAACTCTGGTGAATCCATATTTCATTAACTGGGGCCTCTAAATTTATTCCTAACCCAAGAATAAATCTTCTCAATATAATTGGGTTGAAATAAATAAGAAAGCCCACACAAAATGGAATAAAACATATTTTAGTAGTTTAAATTTTAATATATACTTTTACCCTAAGACTAAATCTTCTCATTAATCTTAAAATTCAAACACATAAAGGTTTAAATTACCAAAATATATAAATTCTACTAAAATAAATTCCAAACATGCCTTAACTCAAGACCAAATCATCTCATCAATCTCAAGGTTCAAGCATGTGTAAAATCCAATTTAGACTAATATCTGTGGGTCAAATTTGGGTGTTCAAAGTTTCATCTCTAACAAGCTTACTCAATGGCTTAGTTGGTTACCTTTGGTTGAATGGTGGTATAATACTTGTTTCCACACCACCATTGGTACGATACCTTTTCAAGCCTTATATGGCTTTCCACCACCGCACCACTCAATTGAACCTTTCAACTCACCAATGGCTGTTGTTAGTGACTAGAGTAAAAACAGGAACCTTGAAGCTATTAAAGAAACATTTGGATCAAGCTCGCAGCCGAATGAAATTCTTTGCTGACAAGCATCGAATTGGGAGTAATTTTGCTATCGGAGACTTGGTTTATTTGTAACTAAAGCCTTCTGTAGCTATGAGAAGCAGTCTTAAAATTTTTTCAAAGTACTATGGTCCATTCAAGGTGTTTGAGAAAGTTGGAGCAGTGGCGTACAAGCTTGAATTGCCGACTGATTCATCTGGTTTTTCATGTCATTGTTGAAGAAAAGTTCTCAGAAAGGGGTACTAGTTTGCACTACACTACCAGTACTTAGAAGGATGGCCAAAGTATGGTGGAACCAATTGCTATCATGGGAAGGAAAAAGATTCCTTGAAATAATGCGGCAGTCACTCAGATTTTGGTGCACTGGTCCAATCTCAGTCCTGAAGATGCAACCTGGGAAGACTTCACTTCTATTAGATCACAATTTTCAAACTTCGATACATCCCAATTTGCATGAGTATTAGTTGATTGTTGCAGTTGCTCACCATGTTCTTCATTTCTTTTGTTCTAACTTTTAATTCCTAGATTTTGATCTGGATGCATTCGTGTTTTTAATTTTCAATCCTCGGGACAAGGATTTGCTTAAGTGGGGGAAGATTGTCTTGGGTTGTATTAGATGAAAGACATGTCAACCTTATTTAGGCAATGAGTCACTCCTTTTTTCAGGATTATTGCTTTGGATTGTACTGACAGTACACGTGGCTCATAAGCAATGGTTTACGGTTTTGAGAAACATAACCGTTGTGGTGTTTGCTACAATTCAGTTTTGATAATTTGAAAACAGTTATTCCTCTTCTCTCTCCATTTCCTCTCTCTCTCGCTAAACTCTGTTTCTTTGCCCCAATTCCTAGAAATTAGCTATTATTAAATAAGAGAAAAAAATTACAATTATAGAATAAAACATCAGTATTATTATTTTGGGCTTGAGGAGAGGGGGGCAAAGAATTTTTATTTTTCAACGTAAAATATTAAAAATACAAAAGTAGCATGGTTAATAAGACTGAAATGCTAAATCTAATATTAAATAATTAATTATTTGCATAATATGAGACAATTAAGGTTCATTAGAGTTAATTACTAATTTTTACCAAAATTTAAATTTAATATATCAATTACATGGCCAATATGGGATTTTTAAATAATATTACATATTTCAGTAAAAAAATAATATTACATATTCACTTGATGGGTCAACTGGGTGGTTGAACGGTTCGGGTCGAGCGGGTTTGATTTTTTTGGTTGGACTGATATCTTTGGGACCCACGAAGCTGATGTGGCGCCGAAAAATATGCCACGTCAACGATTTCCGAGGGGTTCCGGCCGGAGACACCAAAATAGACCAATAGGGTCGAATGCAGGGATGAAAAAGGGCCAAGACACGAGGATGAATTCCAACTTTGAGGCCTTACACAAGGACGAAAAAATGCTTTAATCTGGTACTGTAGGATACTTGTAATCTCAAAATAGGCAAATATATCCGTTTTAGGGTTCTTTTTTCGTGCACAGGCCATTGGCTCGAGGTTCTTTAATGGCCGGCAGTACAAAGGACCCAATTTGGGTGTATTTCAAGTATGAGAGGTTACCCCTTTTTTGTTGTTATTGTGGCTGTCTAGGGCACGTGGATAAGGATTGTGTTGCAAGAGACGAAGAAGAGATTAACTTGTAGGACATGCCATATGGTAACTGGTTGAAGGCATCCCCAAAGAAGCCATTGGGTCCCCGATTCCCAGTGGAGGAGAGCACTAAGCCCGTTTGTCGAAAGCTTATATTTAAACCTCCATCACAGGAGGGATCATTATGGTCCTCAAATAGTCGTGCCTCTTTATCCGGGGTTCGCATCGGAGGAGAAATGGGTGGAGAGAGGGGTCAAGTCTCTCGGGCTGTTAGTGTGGAGAAGGGACTGGAGCAAGTGGTAGTCGATGGGGTGACTGTGGCAGAGAAGGAACTAGACGAGGTGCTGGTTAGTGTGCAAGCTTTCGGTATATCTCAAAAGGGGGGGTCGAGGGCAGAGAAGGGTCTGTCTCTGTCGCATGTGGAGCAGGGGGTCAGGGTGAAAATGTTCTCCTGGAGAATATTCCGGTGACTCAAGATGTTGCCCTTGGCGTTGATAGTGCAATACAGGACCGAATTTCTTCTTTTTCCGTTGGCTTTGGTAAGCAACAATGGGGTGCCAGCACATTGAAGAGGTTGAAGGAAAGTAAAAGGGGCGTGGTTCAGACCAAACAAAGGTGCAAAGCAGTGTGAGGGCGATTGGTCTCTTGGAGAGCCCTAATAACAGAGAAAATGATGTCATACATGGACCCGAGACCACCACTTTATCGATGACTAAGGTGTCGGCAATTCCTGATGATCAAACACCGCATGTTGGGCGTACCTGGGAACGCAGAGCACAGTTGAGTGAGGAGAGGGAGAGAGTTGCAACACCCTTGACTGTTTCCAAGAGAAAATCGGATGCAGCTCTGGTCCAAGAGTAGTAGGTTAATTGGGAAGGTGTTGGAAAGAAGCACAGAGGGGACATGTTGGGGGGAGCTGATTTAGTTAATCCACCATCTTTGGCGGAGGTGGCATAACAACCCCGCAAGTCATTATGAGTACCTTTTGTTAGAATTGTCACGGTTTAGGGGATCCGCGAGCAATTTCTTCCCTTTGCAAGCAAATTATGCTTGAAAATCCTCTCCTAGTTTTCTTCTCGGAAACTGGGTTAAAGAAGTTTGAGATGGAGAAGGTTAGACAGAGAGTACAGTGGGAGGGTCTTCTGGTGGTTGAGTGTGAGGGAGCTGGTAGACAAATGAGTGGTGGATTAACACTTTTATGGCGTGAAGGGATTGATGTGTCCTTGCTCTCTTTTTCTCTTCATCACATCGATGTCTTAATTAAAGGAATAGGGGAGGGAGGTGAATGGCGTTTTACCAGAATTTATAATTGGCCCAAGAACACTGAGAAGTGGAGGACTTGGGAATTGATGCTTGATGTGCATGAATCATACACACATTTTGGGCCTTTAGTTTATAGATTTGAGCTTTGTTTCTTAAAATTGTTATTTATTTAGTTAGATTTTCATTTAGTTTTGATTTAATAAACTCTTCATTTTGCTTTTGATGATGTCAGGTCTAAACTGAAAGGATTTGGAAGATTTGGATAGATTCTGGAAGAACGAGATAGGATGAATAATTATCCTGGATAAGATTTGAAGATAATATGTGGATTTATCCTCCTATGCACAGCCTGCATGTGCGGAGCATTTTCAGCTGTGCAGAAGTTGAAATTTTCATTATCCAGGATTATCTTCCAAAGATATTTTGAAGATATTGTTTGAATTTGAATTTGAATTATTTATTTGTTATTTATCCATGTAATTAAATTCAAAAGGTTTATTTTTGAATTTAATTAGATTAGATCCTAGTTTTGAATTCAAAAGAGAGAAATCCTAACTATCCTTTCCTAGCCTATAAATACCTTGGCATTCTAGGAGGAAAGGACATACTCACACTCTCTCATTCTCTCATTTTTCCATTCTCTCTCAAATTCAAGAGGAGTTCTTAATCAGTTCTTTAAGGAAGAGGAAGGAAATTCAGCTTAGGAGCTTAGTTCAAGTTTGTCTTCATGTTTGATTCTTATAACTGCTTGTTCAAATGCCTGCAATGAAATTCATGAGTATTTTCTTCTCTTTTTCTATGTTGAGCTAAATCTTTAAAGTCTAGGAATTAGGGGAGGTAGTTTGTCTATTCTGTGATGCATATGTTTTAATAAAAATTGCATTTAATTCCTGCTTCCCTGTTGTTCATTGATTCAATCCTAGGGCACTTAACTATGCTATTCAACTGGCCATTAGATAGTATAAATTCTAGGTAGAAGATTGTTAAGTGACAGCATCAATTGACTACTGGAATTGCATAGGTTGGACACTAGAAACTTGCCTTGAGGAAGGATGACCTTCTAGTGAAGAATAATTGTTTAGGTTGACTGTATATTAATGCCTTAGTTGTTTCTTCGCTAGTGAACACGAAGTTGAGATAGCTAAGTAAGGTTTAAGTCTCGCCACGAGAGTGGGTTATTTATTCTGCATTATTCAACTCATCTTTCAATGAACTTAGGAAATTCAGGAATTAGATCAATCTATAGTTGCACGGTCTGCTTATGCATACGCGTTGCATGATCTTTCTGTGCATGGTTTTAAAGTGAAGCATCAAGAATAGGCAAGTGAGCCCCTGAAGTCCTAGACATCTTTTGAATATTGAGAATCCACTTTTTATTATTTCAGCTATTTATTTCCTACTCAAATCCACCCTTTTATTTGCTTAGACGATCACAAGTTATTAAGCGATTAGTAATTAACCTGGTCCCAGAGGACGACCTTGATCGCTACAACTTTCTGTGCACTTGCAGATTAGCGTTCAAATTTTTGGCGCCGTTGCCGGGGACCGGCGTTAATATTAATTTTCTTAGTAATTAGGTCGATCTAGGCCTGTTACTATTTACGTTTTCCTTCTGTTTCTTTTCCACAGGGCTCTAGCAGGTGTATGATCAGGACAAGAAGTAAGGAACCACCTTTACCACTTGATCCTGAAATCGAGAAGACGTGCAAGCTTCACTGAAAACTACGCCTGGAGAAGAGAGCTGAAGAAGAAGAAACAGACTCATCAGAAGAATATATGGGAGACAACACTGTGAAGGGCAAAAACATACCTCCTCGTGTTGGGGGCGATGAAATTCCACCTGGAGGAAGGGTAGATGGGCAAGTTGATCCTCCTGTCAATGCAGCAAATCAGAGCCCGCATCTGCAGGACTTTACCATCCCAAGGCCTGAGGTTTTGCAACCAAGTATTGCTCGCCCAGCTATTCAAGCGAACAACTTTGAACCCAAGCATCCACTGATCAGTATGGTGCAAGGATCGCAGTTTAGCGGATCAGCCTTGGATGATCCCAACACGCATCTTCAAAGTTTCTTGGAAATTTGTGATACTTTGAAGATAAATGGAGTAACCACTGATGCCATCCGCCTTCGCCTATTTCCATTCTCTCTTCAGGATAAAGCAAAGGCATGGCTAAATTCTTTTCCAGCTGGAACCTTTCAGATGTGGAAAGCCTTGTCACAAGCCTTTCTATCAAAATTCTTCCCACCGAGCAAAGCAATTAAACTCAAAAACGATATTTTAACATTTCCTCAGAAGGATGGTGAATCTCTATATGATGGATGGGAACAATATAAAGACCTGCTCCGAAGATGCCCACATCATGGTCTGCTAGACTGGATGGTGCTAGAAACATTCTATGCCAACATAAGTGAGTCAATCGGGGAACTATAGATGCTGCAGTAGGAGGAGCAATAATGACAATGCCAATCGAAGAAGCCTACGAGCTTTTAGACCGAATGTCGGCTAACACTTTCCAATGGCCAGTTGAAAGACTGCCCATGAAGAAGGCCGCTGGAGTTTCGAGCTAGAGGATGTAAATTTGTTGCACTCAAAGGTGGATTATCTTTTGCACAGCTTGGGAGGAAAGGCAACCCAGGGACCGTGTAAAAATTGCGGGGGTGCTCATGCACACTCTGCTTGTCCCAATCAGAATGGAAGTACTTGGGGTGGTCAGCAAGGCAGTAATAAAGGACCTCCAGGGTGTCCTCCAAGAGGTTATAATCCTCAATCTCATTAACCAACTCCACAACCACCAAAGAATGACTTTCAAATATTTATGCATTCATTTAAGGAAAGTCAACGCCCACAGATGGAAAATCAACGCCAACAGATGGAAGCTCAACGTCTACAATTGGAGTTCCAACAAAAGCAAATAGACTTAATAGCTAATCTAACTTCAGAGAATAGCCAATTGAAGACGCAACTAGCTGGAAGCAAGAATAGATTGCCTGCGCATACTGAAGTAAATGCGAAGGAGCAATGTTGCGCAATAACCTTACGGAGTGGAAATCAGTATGAGATTATTGCACCGACTAATCATAAGAAGTCTGTGCAGGAAGATAAAAAGGAGCAAAACAGCCAGACTTAGCAAGAGAAAGACTCTGAAGAAGCACAACCGAAGAAAGAAGAAGTGGTGAAGCCATATGTTTCCCCTATTCCCTTTCCTGGAAGACTGAAGAGAGCTAAACATGATCAACAATTTGGCAAATTCCTAGAGGTGCTTAAGAAGTTATATGTCAATATCCCATTCACAGAAGTTCTTTCTGAAATGCCAGCCTATGCCAAATTCTTGAAAGAGATCTTGTCAAGGAAGAGAAATCTAGAGGAGATTGGAACAGTAACATTAACTGAGGAATGTAGTGCTATTATCCAAAATAAGCACATTCCGAAGTTAGAAGATCCTGGGAGTTTCTCTATCCCTTGTAATATCGGCAAGATTAGCATAAAAAAGGCGTTGTGCGATTTGGGAGCAAGTGTTAGTGTCCTTCCACTATCCATAGTTAAGAAGCTGAATATGGGGGATATAAAGTCAAATTCGATCTCACTGCAACTAGCAGATCGTTCGATCAAGCGTCCTGTTGGTATTCTTGAAGATCTCACTGTGCAAGTTGGAAAGTTCTTCATCCCGGTGGACTTTGTTGTCCTCGATGTGAAAGAGGATACTAAAACGCAAATTATTTTGGGACGTCTATTTTTAGTGACTGCAGGAGCAATAATTGATGTTCAAAATGGGAAGTTAACCTTCAAGATTGGAACTGAAACAGTCAGCTTTGACGTTTTACAAGCAGAGAAAAACGACTTTTCAGGTCATTCGTGCTATTGTCTTGAAGTGATTGACGAAGCACGAAAACAATCTTCTTCGCAAAAAGACCCTATGGATACCATTTTGGCATGCACAGCCAGTAGTAGAACCGCAAAGGATCGAAATGCTGTAGAAGTTGCTTGTGCCCTTCAATTGGAAGTCTTATCTCCTACCACTGAAGGCAAAAGAAAGAATTTTCAGGCTTCAAAATCTATGCAAAGTCTGCAGTCTCTCCATGATCCACACTAGGATGGCCAGTGTGGGGTCCAGCTACAAGACATTAAAGAAGCGCTGTGTGGGAGGCAACCCATATTTCCCGTTTGTATGTTCTACATGCAAATTGAAGGAAATAACGATGGTATTTCTGCCGGAGTTTGCAGTACACATCCAGACTGTGTAGGCATAAACAGGTTCTTCGTATCTTATTTTTATGCTTTCATTTCGTAGATTCTTGGTCAGTGAGGACACTATCCAAAATAAGTTTGGGGGTGCATGTTCATCCTCATTTCCACATTTTAATTTTTTGTTTTACTTTTTCATTTTCATTTTCTTTTATCGCAAATAATTTAGGCCCTAACTTTAGTTTTTGGCTTTTACTTTCTCACTTCTTGAATTTTGCTGACAATTGGAATATTGATGCATCGTGATACGCCACTTTTCCTTCAAAATTTAACTGTGCCAACTTGATATATTCCTCTTTCTTTGCCTTAATCATGTTGGGACCAAATTTAATAAGGCATAGCCATAGGATTAGTTCTGTGTACAACACCTCTGTTTTTCTAACTCTTTGACGCTATCTCTTAATCTTCGAACAGAATCACTGGACCTATCGAGGCATAATTTGGCATAGGATACTTGATGAGCGGACATGATAAAGGCATTTTATTCTTCCACCAAATTCTTTTTCTGTAAACACATTCTAACCTTTTGTTTTAGTCTTCCATTGTCACCACCTTTTGGGCTTTTTCACGATAGCCAATATTTCTTTTATACCCGCACAACTACCTTATGCCCATTGAGTCCATGGCTATCATTTGTTTTTCTTTTGAAACTAACCCTTTTTTTGTCACTTCAAGGAAATTTATCTTCTTGTTCAGTTATATTTTTTAAGGAATTCTGGCGATAGGCTCACAACATGCTTACCACAATGCGCTTGTATGATTATCTGTCGATTGTGCTCTAGCATGGAATAAGAAGATGGAGGAAGTAGGGAAATATTTGCTAAAAAAAAAGAGAAAAAAAGAAGAGAAAACTAACAACCACCCATAAAAAGGGTCTTCTCAAAAAAAAAAAAAAGAAAAATCATGCCAACACTTCAGCACAATCTCCCTATGCCTCCAAACCCAGTTATTAGAGCACAACCTCCTTATGTAGTTTGAGCCAATCCAGGAAGGAAGCAAATCTATTTTTTTTACTGACATGATGAATTTTCTTAAGTGACATTTTTGTTTATCCTTTTATTCCCTTTTTCCTTTTAGCCCTGACTTAGCCCCATTACAACCATGCACAAGCCCTTTTGATCCGATTTGAAAGTGTCTTATTTATTAGTGGAGATTGGAAAAGTGATTCTGCTTATGAGATTTGATTTCTTTTAGGCGTCAAAATCCAAAAAAGTATCAAGTGTTAGTAGGCAGAATTTGATCTATCTGGTTATGCTTTGTTTTATTTGGGACTAACATGTTTTTGGTATTTGAATTGAGGAATAGGTTGGGTTGGCACCCGTTTTACAACTTATACGGCAATCCTGTGCAACTCTATTTTCAGTTTCAGTTAATTTGAGCAGTGTGGTTTTTCACCCTTGTCCTTAATTTTCATTGATTTTGCTTAGGGATAAGCAAAAATTCAATGCAACATCTGGGTAGTCAAAATCAAGCTCTTCCATGGCTATGTGGTGGAGATTTTAATGAAGTGTTCTTTCAATGGGAGAAGAATGGGGTAATCTTCATAATTTTGCTGCCACGCAATTGTTTCACGATACACTATCGTCTTTTCAACTGTTCGATCTTGCTTATGTTGGATGCAACTATACTTGGGTTAATGGTCACACCGATGGCACCTATATCGAAGAACGGATAGATCGCCATGTCGCAACAAGCTCTTGGTCTGATTTGTTCCCAAATACTTTAGCTTAGCATCTACCTAGGCAAGGGTCGGATCATGCACCCTTAAAGCTTATCTTTGATAAATCCCAGGTTCTTACATGTCAGGGTAAGAAAGTTTTTTGCTTTGAAAAAGTATGGCTGGAGCATGGGGGTTGTCTCGGTACAGTGGAGGGTGCTTGGCAAATGGAGGCTCAGGGAGATTTGGTGGAGAGAGTGAAAGAGAAAATATCGGTTTTTGGGCAGCAGCTGCAACAGTGGAGCAGGATCAGTTTTGCAATATCACCTCTCAAATTTGTAGAAACGAGATTTCATGGAGAAGCTCCATAAGGTTCCACAAACTGTTCAGACCGTGACCCAGTCCAAAACTCTTAATGACGAGCTAGCCGAGCTGATAAGACAGGAAGAAAAATTGTGGTTGCAAAGGTCCCAACTCACTTGGCTTAAGGAGGGCGAGAAGAATACGGGTTTTTTCTTTCACAAAGCTAGTCAAAGGAGGAAGACGAACTCGATATTTGGTATAAGGGATCAGGGTGGAGGGTGGGTTTCTAAACAAAGAGACATTGCTCGGACTTTTAATAATTTCTACAGGAACTTATCACTTCGGGGCCTAATCTGGAATGTCATCTGGTCCTACACTGTCTTGAGCCGCAGATTTCTGAGGAGATATTGGTTCATCTTGATGCACTATTTACCCGAGGTGAAGTTTTTACGGCCCACCAACAAATGCATCCTATCAAGGCTACTGGCCTGACAGTATGTCCCTACTCTTTTTAAAAAAAATTTGGCACATTGTTGGAAATGAGGTCTGTGATATGGTTCTTCATGTTCTAAGTGTTAGTGTAATATGCCCAAAAGCCAATCAATGGATGATTGCTTGTAGTCATGTATACACATTAAGGTTATTCCAATAAATATCGTTTATGAGATAAAAGCTTGCACATATTTATAACCCTAGAATATTTCATATTCCTAAATGTCCCTAGTCGATTATTATTATGGATGGATTGTAATAATAAATTAAGACTAGCGTATGTTGAAAATTTATATGTGATATGAACTCTACATATGGGTACAAGTTAGAGAACTTGTGGACTGGACCGACCCACATAAGAACGCTACATGGAACGTTATATGTTTGTCGATAGCGGTTCTTAGATGTATTGTCCTTAGACCTGAGATCATCAAGTTTCCCAACATATGAGTCGTATACTTTGATATTACTCTTGGCTATTTCGTAAATGAGTAGACCTTAGTGTAATCATTGGGTATATGATAAATGTGTAGTGGGTTTTGTATGATCCAGAGGGGATTCGTCCAACCCATATAACGGGTATATTATCGGATGGTTTCTTGATAGAGTTGAACCGTAAATGCATGGCCATGCTCGGATTATGATATGGTGATATCATAGGTATCCGTTTTACGCGGTTAACTCGAGGATCAAGAAACCGAGATTGAACATATGCGAGATTGACATATTCCATGTCTCGTGTTTAATCTTGATAATGGGACGAAGGGACGATGACATGTTTGCGAGGCATATTAATCAGTACTGATCTTGTCGTTCGGGTAGCAATGATGTGTTGCTAGACGCCGCTTTTTGCTTATAATTGTAAATGAGTTTACAATTATTGCCGAACGTTACAAGTGCCTACAGGGTCACTCACTTAGAGCCGTTGATTCGAGCTGGTGGTTGAACCATGGTTGGACCGTGGTTGAACCAGGTATTTGAGCTTGTGGTTTGACCATGGTTGGACCAGGGTCGTTTTGGGCTGGTTTGGTTCACTAAATGTCTGATTTATTGAACGATAATTAGTGCCTTGTGATGTGTAATCCCACCAAGAGTTAGTGGAGACATAATTAGCTAAAAGCTAATCATGTTGGCCAAAGGTGTTGGCCACTTTGTCCCTTGCTTTTGTGAGTGGGATTAGACTAAGCATAATCTGATTATGCCTTGTGTCTTCATGACTTTGAATCTGAAAATTTTCAGAAGATTGAGCCTTGAGAGTGTCTTGAGAGTTCTTGTGAGTTTTCAGACCATACACACCTTCTTTGAGAAAGAAGAAAATACCACAACCTCTAGCTTCCGAAACCTGCTGCTAGCACATCAGTTCGGCGGTGCTCGGGTTGGTAGTCATGTGACGATTCCAACTAGTTATCACGGTTCGTGTGGATACCGTAGAGGGGCGGGATTGCTATCCGGCTCTTGGTGATTCGGATCATCAGTTGGGTGAAAGACCTCAACCGAACCAGGTATGTTTTTCTGTAACTCGGTTTACTCTGTTTCACATGGATCCTCCACGAGTACCGGGATTTCCGCTACGCATTTAGTTGCATTTGATTGTCAAATTGCATGACCCGGTTACTTACAGTGGTAGCAGAGCCTCTTGTGAAACGCTAAACCGAATTATGTGTTCATATGTTATATGTGATATAGTATGAACATGCTAGTATATGTGATATACTGGAATTCTTTTTGTATGTATGATATGCTAAATGATTTTTGTACATGTTTATGTAGTGTTTTTGTTAAAAATGTTTTGACAGCAAGCACTTGATTGGTATGAGATATCAATCAAGACGTTTACGGCAATAAGTCGAAGAGTTCGACTAGGAAAAATCGAATGTCGGTTTGTGTATAGGACGATTGTCGTTCTAGTACAGCAAGGCCATAACATCGATGTTGGTGAGACCAACATCGATGTTAGCATGAAGTTTTGCCTTGGACGAACCTTCAAAACATCGATGTTGTGTGACAAACATCGATGTTCTGATGAAGTTTAGCCTCGGCCGAATGTTCACAAGAACGATGTTGTATGACCAACATCGATGTTCTCATGCAGAACTCTCAAAAACATCGATGTTATTTGAGCTCGGCCAAATTGGTTTGAAGTTTCAGAACTCTCATAACATCGATGTTCAAGATTCCAACATCGATATTCTTGAGTTCCAGAAGATCAAACATCTATGTTTAAGTTCAACATCAATGTTAAAATGCTACTGCCAAAATCTTGAACTTTCAGAATTCTCAAAACATCGATGTTTAAGAGTTGAACATCGATGTTCTTGAGCTACTGCCAAATATTTTGGAGTTCAAGTTACTCAAAACATCGATGTTGAAGTGTTGAACATCGATGTTCTTGAGCCTCGGCCAAATAGTTGGGAGAATCAGATTCTCACAACATCGATGTTCAAGTTTAAACATCGATGTTCACTTGTAATTTTGGTTTCCAAATTTACAAACATCAATATACATTCATCAAGAACATGCATGTAATGTATTGGAATAGTTTGTTGATGAAAATATTAAGTTCTTCTTGTGTTGCCTTCCATGATAAGCACTCATCATTGCTTAGAACAACACTTGGTAGGTTTTGCCAAAGCAAGGTGCCAATGTTTATCCTAGCAAGGTGCGACGTGATAATTGTAATATCGGAACTGCTTATTATGGTGTTGAACTTAACTAGGTCTTCTTAATAGGATTAAGGACTTAGAGGCAAAGAGTTGAGCTAAGTCTATGAGATAGACAAGAACAAATGTTGTCCACTCAACTATTTAAGAGTTACATGAGATGTAATTGACAAGAGTTGTCTACCTAAATAACTATGAAGTAAGCGATCAGCCAAAGCTGACTTATCTAGTAGTTAAATATGGATCTTGGCCTACTTATATGATTGTCTTGATTTATATAGTAGGAGCATCATTTAATAGAGTTGCTTGTTAAATGACTTGTATGCATGACTCTTATTTCTGTGAGTTGATCATTGTTGTAGAATTTTCATGGCACAAAACACTAGCACAATATCACTGCGATCGGTCCTTTAGAAGGAAAAGCTGAATGGGAATAACTTCCTAAAATGGTATCGTAATTTGAGGATAGTCCTCAAACAAGAAAATAAATTGTATATCCTCGAAGGGCCTGTTCCAAATGAACCGGCGCCTAGTGCTTCTAGGGCAGGATGGGATGCTTACAAGAAGCATCTTGATGATGCATTGGATGCATCATGCCTTATGCTTATAACCATGGACTCTGAGCTTCAGAAGCAACGTGAGAAATTGGGGCATTTGATGTGATCGAACACCTGAGAGGTATGAGACCTCTAAGGCATTGTTCCAATGCTGGATGGCTGAGTCATCACCCGTAAGACCTCATGTGCTCAAAATGATTGGATACACTGAGAGCCTTGAGGGTCTTGGTTTTCCATTGCAGAAGGAGTTGGCTGTTGATCTAGTCCTGCAATCGTTGCCGGATAGTTACAGCCAATTTGTCATAAACTTCAATATGAATCATCTTGACAAATCATTGTCTGAGTTGCTAAATATGTTGGGAACAATTGAGCAACAAATGAAGTCAAACAATTCCAACATTATGATGATTGGAAAGGGCAAAGGAAAGGGTAAAGCAAAGTTTGACAAGAAGGAGAAATGTGCCAAAAGGTTTGGTGCATGTGCATCTTCTTGTTCTCATGTGCTGAAACTCAAGGGTGGTGTTGCAAAGGAAGGACATTGTTTCCGTTGCAACAAATCGGGCCATTGGAAATGCAACTGCCCTATTTACTTTGAAGAGGCAAAGAAGCAGAAGGGAAGTAAGACTTCCGCTTCAGATATTTTCGTTATAGAAGCTAATATGTCTATCTCAGCATCATGGGTATTAGATATCGGATGTGGTTCTCACATTTGTGTAAATGTGAAGGAACTGAGAAAGAGTAGGAGATTGGCAAAGGGTAAGATAGACCTGCGTGTGGGAAATGGAGCAAGAGTTGCTGCATTAGCCGTAGGAACTTACTATCTTACCTTACCGAGTGGTTTGGTTTAGAACTAGACAATTGTTATTATGTACCAACCATAAGCAGGAATTTGATTTCTGTTTCTTGTCTTGACAAGAAAGGCTTTTCAATTGTAATAAAGGACAATTGTTGTTCTATTTATTTCAATGATGTTTATTATGGTGGTGCGTATTTAAGCAATGGTTTGTATGTTCTTAACCTAGAAACCGTGTTCTATAATGTTAATACGAAGAAGGTTAGAATGAACGATTCTAATGAAACCTACCTTTGGCATTGTCGTTTAGGCCATATAAACGAGACTCGTATTTCCAAACTCTATAAAGATGGACTTTTAGACTCATTTGATTTTGAATCATTTGAGACATGTGAGTCATGTTTGTTAGGCAAGATGACGAAGACTCCTTTGGCTAGTAAAGGTGAAAGGGTTTCGGACTTGTTAGGTCTTATACATAGTGATGTATACGGACCTATATCGACACAAGCTAGAGGTGGATTTCAATACTTCATTAAATTTACCGATGATTTCAGTAGATATGGCTGTGTGTATCTAATGAAACACAAGTCAGAATCCTTTCAAAAGTTTAAAGAATTCAAGAATGAAGTGCAGAATCAACTCGGGAAAAGTATTAAAATGCTTCGATCAGATCGAGGAGGTGAATACTTGGGTCGAGAATTTCTTGATCATCTAAACGGTTGTGGTATAGTATCACAACTCACTCCACCGGGTACGCCTAAATGGAATGGTGTTTTCGAAAGGAGGAATAGAACCTTGTTAGACATGGTTCGTTCGATGATGAGTCAAGCTGACCTTCCTTCTTCATTTTGGGGACATGCATTATTGAGTGCTGCATTTCCACTTAACCGTGTTCCATCTAAATCGGTCGAAAAGACACCATATCAGATATGGACTGGGAAGCGTCCCAATTTGTCTTTTTTGAGAATTTAGGGTTGTGAGGCTTATGTGAGACGTGAAGCATCAGATAAACTCGGCTTTAAATCCCACAAGTGCCTTTTTGTAGGATACCCTAAGGAAACTAAAGGGTATTATTTCTACAATCCCACCGAGAACAAAGTGTTTGTTGCTCGAACTGCTATTTTTCTAGAAAGAGAATTTATTTCTAGAAGAATCAGTGGGAGAAAAATAGAACTCGAAGAAGTTCGAGATGTAGAGGCTAAGATGGAACAAGGACAGGAACCACAAGATGTTGTGGATAAGAATCCTGTGCCTGTAATACATGGACCGCATAGGTCGGTTAGGACTCGGTATGAGCCTGAGAGATATGGATTTCTTATCACTCACACTGGGGACGTGATGCTCATAGATGAGGATGAGCTCACTTCCTATCACCAGGCCATCACGGGTCCGGACTCAAAGAAGTGGCCAGAAGCCATGAATTCGGAAATAGAATCCATGTATCAAAACAAGGTATGGACCTTGGTTGATCCACCTGAAGGGGTAAAACCCATAGGGTGCAACTGGGTCTTTAAGAAAAAGACCGACATGGATGGTAATGTGATTACCTATAAAGGGCGATTGGTTGCGAAAGGTTTTAAGCAAGTTCATGGTATTGACTATGATTAAACTTTCTCACCAGTTGCCATGGTTAAATCCATCCGGATTCTATTGGCTATAACGGCATACTATGATTTTGAGATATGGCAAATGGATGTCAAAACCGCTTTCCTTAACGGAAATCTTTTAGAGGATGTGTACATGACACAACTTGAAGGTTTTGTCGATCCAGAGAATGCCAATATGGTATGCAAGTTGCAGAGATCCATTTATAGAATGAAGCAAGCTTCTAGGAGTTGGAATCTTCATTTTAATGAAGTGATCAAAGAGTTTGGTTTCATTAAGAACGAAGATGAACCATGTGTTTACAAGAAGGTTAGTGGGAGCATTATTGTTTTCTTGTTGTTGTATGTTGACGATATCCTACTCGTTGGGAATGACATTCCGACACTACAGTCTGTAAAGGCTTGGTTAGGAAAAATTTCTCGATAAAGGACTTAGGAGAAGCTGCCTAAGTCTTAGGTATAAGGATCTATAGAGATAGATCCAAAACGCTTCTCGGGCTAAGTCAGAGTACATATATTGACAAGGTGCTAAAGAGGTTTAGCATGCAAGATTCCAAGAAAGGATTCTTGCTCTTATCACATGGCATATCTCTCTCAAAGAATCAATGTCCTTGTACGACTAAGGAGAGAGAGCGGATAAGTAAGATTCCTTATGCTTCTGTAATAGGACCTATCATGTATTCCATACCATGTACTCGACCGGATGTCGCTTATGCTTTGAGTGTCACAGGCAGATACCAACCTGATCCCGGTGAGAGTCACTGGATAGCGGTTAAGAACATCCTTAAGTACTTGAGAAGAACGAAGGATGCATTCCTGGTTTACGAAAGTGATGATGAGCTTGTTGTAAAGGGTTACAGAGATGCTAGCTTCCAAACCGACAGGGATGACTTTAGATCACAGTCAGGTTATATGTTTTTGTTTTGGAGGTGGTACTGTATGCTGGAAGGGTTCCAAGCAGGGATCAGTTACCTACTCTACAACTGTGGCTGTGCAAAGTTCCTTCTGAGAACAATGTAACAGACCCGTTGACTAAGTCTCTCACACAGCGGAAGCATGATGGTCATGTTGTATTCATTGGTATTAGATACATGTATGATTGGCTTTAGTGCAAGTGGGAGATTGTTAGTGTAATATGCCCAAAAGCCAATCAATGGTGATGACTGTTTGTAGTCATGTATACACATTAAGGTTATTCCAATAAATATCGTTTATGAGATAAATGCTTGCACATACTTATAACACTAGAATATTTCATATTCTTAAATGTCCCTAGTCGATTATTATTATGGATGGGTTGTAATAATAAATTAAGACTAGCGTATGTTGAGAATTTATATGTGATATGAATTCTACATAAGGGTACAAGTTAGAGAACTTGTGGACTGGACCGACCCACATAAGAACGCTACATGGAATGTTATATGTTTGTCGATAGCGGTTCGTATATGTATTGTCCTTAGACCTGAGATCATCAAGGTTCCCAACATATGAGTCGTATACTTTGATATTACTCTTGGCTATTTCGTAAATGAGTAGACATTAGTGTAATCATTGGGTATATGATAAATGTGTAGTGGGTTTTGTATGATCCATAGGGGATTCGTCCAACCCATATAACGGGTATATTATCGGATGGTTTCTTGATAGAGTTGAACAGTAAAGGCATGGCCATGCCTGGATTATGATATGGTGATATCATAGGCATTCGTTTTACGCGGTTAACTCGAGGATCAAGAAACCGAGAATGAACATATGTGAGATTGACATATTCCATGTCTCGTGTTTAATCTTTGATAATGGGACGAAGGGACGATGACATGTTTGCGAGGCATATGAATCAGTACTGATCTTGTCGTTCGGGTAGCAATGATGTGTTGCTAGACGCCGCTCTTTGCTTATAATTGTAAATGAGTTTACAATTATTGTCGGACGTTACAAGTGCCTACAGGGTCACACACTTAGAGCAGTTGATTCGAGCTGGTGGTTGAACCATGGTTGGACCGTGGTTGAACCGGGTATTTGAGCTTGTGGTTGGACCGTGGTTGGACCAGGGTCGTTTTGGGCTGGTTTGGTTCACTAAATGTCTGATTTATTGAACCATAATTAGTGCCTTGTGATGTGTAATCCCACCAAGAGTTAGTGGAGACATAATTAGCTAAAAGCTAATCATGTTGGCCAAAGGTGTTGTCCACTTTGTCCCTTGCTTTTGTGAGTGGGTTTAGACTAAGCATAATCTGATTATGCCTTGTGTCTTCATCACTTTGAGTCTGAAAATTTTCAGAGGATTGAGCCTTGAGAGTGTTTTGAGAGTTCTTGTGAGTTTTCAGACCATACACACCTTCTTTGAGAAAGAAGAAAATACCACAACCTCTAGCTTCCGAAACCTGCTGCTAGCACATCAGTTCAGGGGTGCTCGGGTTGGTAATCGTGTGACGATTCCAACTAGTTATCACGGTTCGTGTGGATACCGTAGAGGGGCGGGATTGCTATCCGGCTCTTGCTGATTCGGATCATCAGTTGGGTGAAAGACCTCAACCGAACCAGGTATGTTTTTCTATAACTCGGTTTACTCTGTTTCACATGGATCCTCCATAAGTACCGGGATTTCTGCTGCGCATTTAGTTGCATTTGATTGTCAAATTGCATGACCTGGTTACTTACACTAAGTAATGGTTGCGACCCAAAGAGATAGCCAATTTCGCCCTATCAGTTTATGTAATGTAGCTTTTTAGCTCATCACGAAAACTATTGCAAATCGGTTAAAAACAATTCTTCCTGATATTATTGGTGAAGAGCAGAGTGCTTTTATCCTGGGCAGACTCATTACGGTATTGCTCTCATTGGATTTGAATCATTCCACTATATGAAGTGCAGGTGCAAAGGTAAGAGAGGCTTTATGGGGCTTAAACTCGATATGAGCAAAGCTTATGACCGTGTAGAATGGAACTTTCTGGATGCAGTAATGTCCAAACTCGGGTTCAGTGAAGCCTGGGTTTCCTTGATCGTGAGATGCGTCTGGTCGGTTTCATATTCTCTACTTATCAACAAAGTGCCCCAAGAGACTATCTTACTGTCCAGAGGAATATGTCAGGGTGATCCACTTTCCCCCTATCTCTTCTTTTTTTGTGCTGAGGGCCTCTCAGCTTTGTTAAAGGAAGCTCAAGGAGAGGGGCGACTGCGTGGTCTGAAGGTATGTCCCCGTGCTCCTCCTGTTTCCCATTTATTCTTTGCAGTTGATAGCATTCTTTTTGCTTGGGCAAACCAGGTTGAAGCTCAGGCTGTAGCTTCCATTCTCCATGTCTATGAAAAAGCCTCAGAAGATTAACCTGAATAAATCCGAAGTGTTCTTTAGCCGAAATGTGCCTCAACAGTTATAATCATAGATCCAAGGGGATTTGCATATAAAGGCAGTAGATACTTTGGAAAAATATCTTGGTTTGTCAGCCATGGTGGGGAGATCGAAAAAGCAGGTATTTGCTTGTGTGCGAGACCGATTACAGAAGAAAATGAGGCTGTGGAAAGAACGGTTACTCTCTAATGCTGGCAGGGAACTATTTATCAAATCGGTCGCCCAGGCAGTGCCGAACTACGATGAGCTATTTCCTACTCCCTAGTACTATATGTGATGAGATGGAAGTCTTTATTCGGAAATTTTGGTGGGGGCAAAGAGATGGAAAGAGGAAGATTCACTAAATATCCTGGGACAAGTAATATCGTCGGAAATCGGTGGGAGGATTGGCTTTTAGAGCTTTGGATTCCTTTAATCTGCCTTTCCTCAAAGCTAAGTATTTCCCTCAGACGTCTTTTATGCATGCTTCTATGGATTTTAACCTGAGTTATACCTGGAGGAGTATTATGACGCCTCTCTTGGCAAAGGGGGTTAATTGGCTTATTGCCAATGGTCAGCATGTTCGTATATGGAAGGACGCATGGTTGCCGACAACAGAACCCAACATCCTTTTATCTCCGATTTCTTGGGGGTTGGACGAGGAAGCTTATATGACCGAGCTCATTAATACTGATACGGATGACTGGGACTACAGTATTATTGACTCCATCTTCTCACTAGATGAAGCTCGTCTTGTGAAAAGCATCCCCCTCAGTGCTCAACTGCCAAATGATAACCTGTATTGGCACCATCATCCCTCAGGTAGATATATTGTGAAAACAGGTTATGTGTTTAGCCTCTCATTGCTTCACCCACAGTCAACTAGTGATACTTCTTGGGTACCGGAATGCACACCAGCCTGGTGGAAAGGTTTATGTAAATTTCATATTCCCCCAAGCTTCGGTCCTTTTTGGCGAATCTGTACAAATATTATCCCTGTACGGGCTAATATTGCAGCACGGTTTAGTGCGGTGGATGTCACCTGCCCTAGATGTAACAATGAACTTGAAACCACTCTCCATATCCTGCGGGACTATCTATGGTCTCGGGTGGTCTGGAGGAAAAGCCCTGTTCCGGAAGCGGTATGTGATATCGATGTGGCTAGTGCTTCTTCCTGGTTTTAAACTATTCTTAATGGGTACGGGGTGGAGGTACTTGAGGAGGATATTACTCAGTGTTGGTTATTGTGGCGTAGTAGAAATAAGCTGGTGTTTCAAGGACAGCAGGAAAGTTAAGATCACGTTGCCTCTGCTGTAACTTTTTTCCTGGTTGAATACATTGCTGCTATCTCCAGGGATGGAACTGATGTACCAGTATGCCGGACTCTCCATTGGCAACCTCCAAGATGCAATGCTCCAAACCTCAATACTGATGTTGCGATTCATAGCCCGGAAGGAGTGGTCTTGGGAGCTATAACTCGGGATTGGACTGGTAATGTAGTTGCTGTGGGCCTCCAGCATCTTCCTGTTTGTCTTAGTCCGGAGGTCGGTGAAGCCTATGCAGCGCGATTCGGCCTCGGTCTAGCCATGGAGATGCAGGCTGAGCAGGTGGTCCTGGAGATGGATTCGCAGATTGTCAATCATGCTCTTCGCCAGTTGTTTAATGGTCATCGTTTAAATTCTCCTCTTAGTTGCATTGTTAGTGACTTCTTTATTCTTGCAAAAACCTTTGTTTCTATTTCATTTCATTATGCTCCACGAAACTGCAATCAGGTTGCACAAAAACTATATCATTTGCCGTGCATACCTGCGACAGATCGTTTTTTGTTTGATCAGTTCACACAACTGATGGAACAAGTTTCAGTAAGCTATATTCGGTCTGAATAAAACTTACGCTATGGTGTTTTCCCTAAAAGAAAAAAGGAATTTTTACCAAGAAATATTAACGCATGACAGTAATTTTTTTTCCCTAAGCAACAGGGTTTTCTATTTGATATTTGAACCCCACTTGTTAAGAAATATGACCTACTCCCGTTGTCCACGACAAAACTTATTCTTTTTGGATGTGCTTTTTTTGTTAAAAAAAACTATAAAAGTACATGATGACATAAGTCTACCTAGGTATTCCTAATAACAAATTTTATAGTTCCAGCGATAAAATTTATGTCTCGAGAAAGCACTTTAAGAATAATCTATATTATTCCAACAAGTAAATGCCAGTTGATTTATTCTATGGGGACATCGAATCAAGGATTTTGATACCAAAATTCAAAGTAACCACCATGATAGTGACTAAAGTTAATGTAACTTGTATGCATTTGGCAATATGATTAATACTGTAATCTTCCCATGGAATAAATAGCCGACATTATTGAGAATAAGAACAAAAATACATTACATTATTGAGATTAAGAACAAAAATATATTTTTTTAAGAGTAGATAACAACACTAATAATTTGGTACTGCCACAGTTTTTGTAACAAAAGACAAAATACTTTTCTTTGTTTTTGGTCCAACAAAGAACAATTAATACTATGCTTTGTCCTCGCTGTGTAGATATCCACGCTTACCTCGTGCTAAGAGTTGTGTGTTTGGTTTGTGGGGGAATCTACAGGTCACCATTTCCTTCTCCGAGCATAATTTCAATTTCTTGTTGAGAGGAGAAAAAAATAGCTTATGTTTAAAAATATAGAATATATATATTTGTTGGGTTTATTAAACTACAAGAAAAGGCATTTTGGATTCTTGGAACTGCAATTCGGGATTTGATGAGAAGAACAAAGAGCCAAGAAAGCGGACATCTTTTTTTTTTTTCGGAAAAACTTAGTCGCTTTCATTTCATAGCATATACCAAAGGTTTAAGTTACACATCAATACTTAAAGGAAAAATAGACTAGGTCTTAAAAAACACATTACAGACCAGATGACAGGAAAACATCAACGCTAACTCGGGTTATAATAACCAGGGGACTGGAATGTTGGAGCCATAGACCGGCATAACCAAAATCCTTCCCCATCCAACCCAATAAAACATACACAGGTAGATAAAGACATAGACCAGAAATTTGAGTTACAACACCAATAAGGAATAATATAATCTACTATTCAGACAAGCACACAGGAATAGCGCAAAAGCGAGATCCCATAGACATCTTGTTCTAACATTTGGTCGTTAGCACAGCCATTTGAACATTTCCTATGTATTGAGAATGACAGCCACTAGACATTGATACTACTATTTAGTATACAATTAAGAGTGTGATTAATTTATTCAACTTGCAACGGTCTCGAAGTCAGGAGATCGTCACTTGATTCTTTCAGCTGCTTGTAGGGATAAGAATTTTTAAGAATTTGGTTTATTATGGTTTAGGTCACAGTTTTGTGGGATTAGCTCGATATTTGGTACCATGTGACGCAGCCTTACCTCAGAAATAGTTATTTTTGGGTAAAATTATTTTTGGTTAATTTGGTTTGCCATCCTGCTTCTGACTAGCTTTTTTTTGTTCCAAATCCCATTTTATATTATAAAACTTTTACAATGAATCCAATGCTGTCAGATAAGTGTTGGAATATAGGTATGTTAACAAATCATCATACACAGCACAGCCGAAGAATTTAAAGACTAGAACAAAAGTTTACCTCTTTTTCTTAAAACTAATTTCTTTTTTTGGTACATCTGAAAGAAATACATACAGCAAAGAAAAATAAAACTAGGTGCGCAAAGTTGCGGCACCAGTAACATCAGTAGCAAGCAGCCCACGCACACCAGGAGGGGGCTGATGCCAGGATACAAATCTCGCAGCTTGGGAAACTCCCAACTTAGCTAGAATATCAGCACACTGATTAGCCTCCCTGAACATATGCCGGAGACGACACTGCCAGCCGCGATCTCTCAAATCAACAATATCCATCAGCAGCGGACGAAGAGGATGACACCAAGATACTGGAGCAGAACATAACTGAATAGCAACTTTAGAATCACTCTCCAAAAGCACATGACGGCACCCCAACTCCCAGGCCAACTGCAGGCCGTAGCGGATGGCATAAAGCTCAGCCACTAAAATGGTTGTAAATCCAACATGGGCTGAAAAACCACACAACCAGCCACCCAAACTATTCCTTATCAGTCCCCCGCACCCGTTAAACCCGGGTTCCCAACAGCACTCCCGTCCACATTAACTTTAACCCACTCAAAGGGTGGCGAAGACCAGCTAAACCAACAAGGCTGACGCACATGGGGTACCACTGCGCTAGCAAAAGCAGCTTGATATTCCTTTGCAAGTTGACCCGCCATAGTGGCAACCACCTAGGGTTGCAGCTGTAGATTCTCAAAAATTGCCTGGTTTCGTGAACACCAAATACGCCAACAGGTGACAACAAACAAGTACTGCCACTCGGTCCTTCCAGTACCAAATGCATTAAACTCAAACCATTCTAGAAAATTTTGGGCAAAGAAAACAGCCCTCCGAACCACTGGCACAACATTCTCCCATATTGCACGTGCACGAGCACAACTGCGCAGCACATGATTAACATTTTCCAACCCAGCACTACACAGCCCACAAACCCCTGATGGCACTAAACCCATGGCAGCTCACCTCACATTAGTCAATAGGCGCTGCCACCGCACCAACCAAACAAAGAAAACCAGCTTATAGGGAAGCTTTAAATGCCACACTTGATTCCAGCCTTGCGCTTGGTCTCCCGCCCCACCCTTCGTCAACCAACGATAAGCCAGTTTCGCGGAGTACACCCCATCTGGTGCATTGCTCCAAATCTGGATATCCGCCATGTTCCCCGAGACCGAGAGGGGGACAGCCTGGATGGACTGGATAAGCTGAGGAGGTACCAAGTCTAAGAGAAGAGTACAGTTCCACTCCCGATTAAAGATTAGATCAGAAACCCACATATCCTGTAACTCCACGGGTATACTAGAGATACTGTCCGCCAAAGGTGCAGCTCCCACCCAAGTATCATACCAAAGGGATATATCATCCCCCGACCTCACTCTCCATTGCAACCCACCCTCCAATGCTCTAATACTTCGAATAATCCCTCTCCAAAGAGGAGAAACGAGGCCTGGGGGGACATGATCCAAAAGGGGGTCATTATTTAAGTACCTGGCCCGGAAAAGTTGCGCCCAAGGTGCATCACAGCCCTGTAACAGCTCCCACCCAATCTTGCCGAGCAACGCAACATTGTTCTCACGAGCCCTTCTGATCCCCAACCCACCAGCAGCCTTAGGCCGGGTCACTACATCCCAGCTCAACAAATGCACACCTGTTGTCCCACCCTTCGACCAAAGAAAGGAGCGAACATGACAGTCAATAGAACTACAAATACTAGCTGTGTAACAGCCCGGGTAAAAATTTTGGATTTTTACCGGACTGTAAAAGTCTATTTACCGTGATTTACTGTTGAATTAATCTTGGGTAATTAATTCAAGGTAAATCGGGAGTTGTTTTTCGAAACCGAGGGTTTTCCCGCGCTCGTGATTTTCCCGCGGATTTTTCGAACTAAGTTGGTATTTTTCGGGTTTCGGAATTTCTCAAAAAATCACGCCGGAAAATAACTAAGGAGGTATCTGTTATTTTCTGGTCCAGATCGGATTCGCCCGTATTTTCTGGTCCGGATCGGATTCGAACCAATAGTAAATTTTCAGTTTATTTAAGGAAGAGAAGCCGGTGGAAGAGGAGAGGAAGAGAGGGAAAAAAAAAAGAAAAAGGAGAGAAAAAAAGTAAGAGGAGAAGGAAAAAAAAAAAGAAAAGAGAGGAAAAGAAAAAAAATAGAAAAAAAAAGAAACAGAAAGGAAAAAAAAGAGAGGATGAAAGAAAAAAAAAGAGAAAGAACTGAAAATAAAAAAAAAAGAGGAGAAACAAAATCAGAAAAATAGAAAAGAAAAAGAAAGAAAATAGGAAGAAAAATAAAAGAAGGAAAATCGGAAAATAAAGGAAGGGAACAGTAACCACCTTCCTCCTTCCCCTAACACTGTGCTCGCCGGAGTGTTCTGGGCCGCATCTCGCCGCACCGCCGCCACCAGGAGGTTCGTCACGCCGGCGCGACCTCACCCCAGCTGTCGCCGCTCTCTCCCGTCGCTGTAGACCCGCCGCGCGACCCACGGATCCACCTCCTCCGCACCTCCTGCCTTCTGCCGTCGCCACCGCGCCTCCTTCCCGCCGCCTTCGCGCCGCTCCAAGCCGCCCGCGTCTGCTGCTGTGCGCGCCTTCCTCCCCGCGCTCGCCGTCGCCGTCGCCGTCATTGCCGTTGCAACCCGCTTGGTGAGTCGGGTTATGCCCATTCCCTTCCTGGGTTGCAATCCGGATCTTCCCTTTTTTTTATTTTTATTTATTTAATAATATATATCCATATATACATATAAACCTGTTTATATAATTATTCTGTTAATTAAATTCTGGAAAAAAAAATAGGAATATTATTTTGGAAAATTGTATGCAATATTCTGGTTGGGGTTTAGAAATAAATATATATACTTGTTTTGAAAATTAAAGATAGTTATATTATGCTTTGAAAATTAGTATTATATTTATTTAGAAAAAAATATATACCTTGAAAATAATTTCTGGAAATTTCATATATGTAAATAATTTCGTCTGAAAAATTACTATTGTGGTGTATGTGTATAAATATGTATTTGTAAATTAAAATTAATTATGTTTTGTGTTGGGAAAATAAATTGTATATATATTTGGAAAAGAAAAATACTATAAATATTTTCTGGAAATTATAAATAGGTTATTATTTTCCTGGAAAATTATGATGATTATTATTTTGGAAAATTATAATTATTTTATGAAAATATTTTGAAAGGAATTTTAATTAAAGTATAGTACCGAAATTATATTCAGAAATACGTTCGGTAAATTATTTTCGATAAAAGATAATAAATAAAAGACATGTAATCGGGATGAGTTATTTCGCATTTTGGGCATCATAGTATACCGAGTATGTGCATTTATGTGTATATATGATTTTGTTGTATAGGTTTTTGGATATCGGGCAGTTTCCCGAGGAGCCGGCGTTGTACCGGTCATAGTCTCCGAAGTTGAGTAATCGGCCAAGGTGAGGATGGATAACCTTTGATATGTTGCACATAATACTGTGTTGTGTTTCTCTGATAATTATTTGCTTGATGGAACTGCTGAGTTGATTGAGTTTGGTTGTTGTGTTACTGTTATTGTTGTTGATTCGTTAACCATGGATAAACGTGCCTATATTACTCGGTAATTTGTTTTGTGGATTGTTGCATTGTTGAGTATTGCGTTGCTGTGGTTGGTTCGGGATGTTTATCCCGTGGTCTTGATTGTTGTCGGGATGTTTATCCCAGTATTTGGTATTTTGGTATTTTTGGGATGTTTATCCCCGTGTCGACTTTCTGTGTCCTTTGGAATAAATATAGTGGATTAATTAATAAATTGTGACAAGGATGTCGATCCTTGGTTTTTGGATAGGGATGTCTATCCCGGTATCCTGGTTAGGGATGTCGATCCCTGTGATTTGGTTTTGATAACGATAATATAATTGTCACGTGGTAGTAGTGGTACGACTCGATGGTTAGAGACTGTTTCGTGGTGGCCTTGACCTGGGTTACTTGATAAGCATGTCTATGCTTGGGATGTCTATCCCGTGATATATTTTTGGGATGTCTATCCCTGGGTTCGTATTTTTGGGATGTCGATCCCTGGGTTCTTTTTGGTCTGGCACCCGGAATGTGTTGATAACCAGGTTTGATCACTAGTTTATCCGTGACGGGGCCCGAAAAAGATAAAATTGGATAATTGGATTTTGTTGAGTCTTTTGGTCTGTTTTTTATTGTTTTTGGCCTTGAGTAACTTTAGTGTCCATATTGATGGTCTTTCCATTGTCGTGAGCACTTCGGTCTCACCCCTCACCTGCGGGCTTTCATCCCGTAGGATGAGTTGTTTGTTGTACAGGCTTGGTGCATTCCAGACAAGCTGCAGCGTTATCCCTTGGATGGGCTTGGATCCATAGTTTGCATCTATTACGCATACAGTGTTAGTGAGTCTTTAAGTCTTCCGCTGTGCACTGTTTTATTATTGTTGGGCCATTGGGCCGGATATGTTATTTATGTTGTTTACTGTTTTGGGCCATTGGGCCTGAGTTATTATTGTTCACACTGTATGCTTGGGTTTATTTGGTTGGGTTGTCACAGTTCCGGCTCGTGTTTACTGTGTACGGTAAATACGGGTCGGGGCGTTTCATTTTGGTAGCGGAGCGGGCGTTAGGTCTTGTCGGGCAGTCTATGTGTGTTGTTGTCTTGTTTGCATAGTTCGCTCCAGTTGTTTAATATTTTACATCATTTAGTTAGTGCATTATGGATCCAGTCGAGGGACGCCAGCTGTCGTGGGACATACACATAAGAGGTAATGATGCCAAATATGCGAAAATACAAATATTATAAATATTGCTAATATTTTGATACAAAGGGAAATATTAATATATTGATTGCGAATGGAAATATTACATTGATAATTTATAAAAAGGAGAAATAATACATGGATTTTCGATATTATATAAAAAGAAAATACATTTAACGGTTCGCAACGACGTTGACACGGAAGCTGTTTGCGTCACTGTTGACGTTGACCGTGACTCTATCGCTCCAAGAGAGCCACATGCCGCCTCTGTCGCGCTGGCCATGAATCTCGAACCGGTTAGCTTGTGGGAACCGGAGTGGGATGAGACCATGATCGTCCCGTGGTTGCCACTGCGTCTCCGTCAGAAGAACCATATTGGGCTTGTATTGGTTCTTCAGGTCCCTTAGGGTTCGTGAGAACTCCTGTGCACGTCTTGCAACTCCTCTGCAGTTCCACACCAGTAGCCGTACCTTTTGCCAGGTTGGAGGTAGCCGAGTCATTCTGGGTATGCTCTAGGCTGTCATTGCGAGCTGGTAGTAAGTGCCTTGCTCCACAGTCTGGCAAGTGGACTCCAAGTTGAACTCTTGAAGCCTATCCGAGATGAAGAACATCCCGGAGTTTGCTGAGCCGTAGTAGGAAGTCCTCAGTGTCCCATGGTCCTCTAGGAAGAACACCTCTTCCATTGGAGTGACGAAGAACCGCTACGAGTAGAGCTCGTCGACAAAGACTAGTCGTGGCATTCTGCCGAGCTCGTTCGGCAGCTCTTCAGCACGTTCGTTGACCATGCTGTAAGCCAGTCGGTTCCTTCTGCCAAGATTGGCACCTTCGACAAAGAACACTGACGAGGGAGCAGGCATTTTGTTTGGACGTGTGGGGTTTTGTTTTGAACGAGGTGTTTTCTTTTGCTTTAGCGTTATATTGCTTTGATTGCTTTTGGTGATTTACACCTCACCGCTCCTTCCTTTTATACTCTTATGGGGAGCGTGATTACCGTTTTTGATTTTCAAGATCTTGCCTTTTGAATTTTACCGTTGCTTTATTTAATGCTTTACGCGTTTTCGGCTACTGAGCCAGTGTTTTATAGCTCTTTTCTGACTCACGATTTCTTTCGCCCTGGCTATCATGTCTTTCTTTCCCTGGTCTTGCTATATTTTTGTTGCATCTTTAATCACAAGCATCCGTGACCGTTGAGGCTAGACGGATGGGGCCGTATCTCGAGTAGAGCGCATGTGCGACAAACTCACAACTGTTCGGACATCGTGGAGAGATACGAGCTTTGACAGACGTTTTGGCTTATGCGGAAAATTGTGAACAAGTGGGTAACGTGTCTTTCAAGGGACACAGGACGTTCCCGTGAACATCGTCTTGCCAGCTAACGGATGTCCTCTTCACGAGGTTAACCGACGTCACCGTTAACTGTACGTGTCACGTTTCTCAGGATTGAGAATGGACACGACCGAACTATAGCACCGAGCATGGAAACATACCTTGTTTTAATTTCTTTTTGTTTTGAATTTGTTAAACGAGTCTTGTTTTGTTTTTAATTTCTTTATGTTGGTTATAATTCGTTTTATCGGTCCTGTTTGTAACATCATTATGTTCGATTTTTTTCATGACGGTTTTGTTACGTTTTAAATATTTTGTTTCTTTTCAGATAAATATGAGTTTCCATATCTTAATAAGAGAAATTATAATCTGAGAGATTTGATTTCAAAAGGACTTATTTTATTAATACATAACAGTTTACATCGAAGAAGAAGTACTCTACTGAGTTACTTGCTTCTCTAAGTCTTTTACAAGTTGCTGGACATTCCTCAGGTGAGGGAACAGCTCCGCGCACGCCAGTTCAATTTGTGCCACCGCCGAGCTGATCTTCCTCAGGAGACGTTCAGCTGCGTCAACTTCTGCTGCGGTGTGCTACTTTCAGCTACCGCCTTGCCCTTCTTGTCCTCAGTTTTCTTGCCAGCATGCTTCTTTCGCCGTTTTTGGGGAAACGACCATGTGCTCCTTCAGATCAATGATGTTGGTTTTGAACCGTTTCTTGGGAGGCTCTTCATCGGAGCTTGTCGGGAAGGCTTTGCCGCCGATGTAGCTGTTGTTCTCGGAGTCAGAAGTTGTCCTTGATCTCAGTGGAGAGTCCATGACTATGTGTGAGTATGCCAGTCATGAGGGTTGGTATTTATAAGCGGACGAGATGTCGCTTAAGGATATAAGCGGTATCTCATGTTGAGGTTGGACACCTGGCAGAGTGTGCCAGAATCTTATCATGGTAGGACCCACAGATAAGACGGAATTTCGGGGACGAAATTCTTTTTAAGGTGGGTAGTCTGTAACAGCCCGGGTAAAAATTTTGGATTTTTACCGGACTGTAAAAGTCTATTTACCGTGATTTACTGTTGAATTAATCTTGGGTAATTAATTCAAGGTAAATCGAGAGTTGTTTTTCGAAACCGAGGGTTTTCCCGCGCTCGTGATTTTCCCGCGGATTTTTCGAACTAAGTTGGTATTTTTCGGGTTTCGAAATTTCTCGAAAAATCACGCCGGAAAATAACTAAGGAGGTATCTGTTATTTTCTGGTCCGGATCGGATTCGCCCATAATACGGACGAATCGTATTATTGATACTCACATGATCAATAGTAAATTTTCAGTTTATTTAAGGAAGAGAAGCTGGTGGAAGAGGAGAGGAAGAGAGGAAAAAAAAATAAAAAGGAGAGAAAAAAAGAAAGAGGAGAAGGAAAAAAAAAAGAAAAGAGAGGAAAAGAAAAAAATAGAAAAAAAAAAGAAACAGAAAGGAAAAAAAAGAGAGGATGAAAGAAAAAAAAAAGAGAAAGAACTGAAAATAAAAAAAAAAGAGGAGAAACAAAATCAGAAAAATAGAAAAGAAAAAGAAAGAAAATAGGAAGAAAAATAAAAGAAGGAAAATCGGAAAATAAAGGAAAAGAACAGTAACCACCTTCCTCCTTCCCCTGACACTGTGCTTGCCGGAGTGTTCTGGGCCGCATCTCGCCGCACCGCCGCCACCAGGAGGTTCGTCACGCCGGCGCGACCTCACCCCAGCTGTCGCCGCTCTATCCCGTCGCCGGAGACACCGCCACGCGCTGTAGACCCGCCGCGCGACCCACGGATCCACCTCCTTCGCACCTCCTGCCTTTTGCCCTCGCCACCGCGCCTCCTTCCCGCCGCCTTCGCGCCGCTCCAAGCCGCCCGCGTCTGCTGCTGTGCGCGCCTTCCTCCCCGCGCTCGCCGTCGCCGTCGCCGTCACAGCCGTTGCAACCCGCTTGGTGAGTCGGGTTGTGCCCATTTCCGCGTCCGGGTCGCGCCCTTCCTGGGTTGCAATCCGGATCTTCCCTTTTTTTATTTTTTTTTATTTAATAATATATATCTATATATACATATAAACCTGTTTATATAATTATTCTGTTAATTAAATTCTGGAAAAAAAATAGGAATATTATTTTGGAAAATTGTATGCAATATTCTGGTTGGGGTTTAGAAATAAGTATATATACTTGTTTTGAAAATTAAAGATAGTTATATTATGTTTTGAAAATTAGTATTATGTTTATTCAGAAAAAGATATATACCTTGAAAATAATTTCTGGAAATTTCATATATGTAAATAATTTCGTCTGGAAAATTACTATTGTGGTGTATGTGTATAAATATGTATTTGTAAATTAAAATTAATTATGTTTTGTGTTAGAAAAATAAATTGTATATATATTTGGAAAAGATAAATACTATAAATATTTTCTTGAAATTATAAATAGGTTATTATTTTCCTGGAAAATTATGATGATTATTATTTTGGAAAATTATAATTATTTTATGAAAATATTTTGAAAGGAATTTTAATTAAAGTATAGTACCGAAATTATATTCGGAAATACGTTCGGTAAATTATTTTCGATAAAAGATAATAAATAAAAGACATGTAATCGGGATGAGTTATTACGCATTTTGGGCATCATAGTATTCCGAGTATGTGCATTTATGTGTATATATGATTTTGTTGTATAGGTTTTTGGATATCGGGCAGTTTCCCGAGGAGCCGGCGTTGTACCGGTCATAGTCTCCGAAGTTGAGTAATCGGCCAAGGTGAGGATGGATAACCTTTGATATGTTGCACATAATACTGTGTTGTGTTTCTCTGATAATTATTTGCTTGATGGAACTGCTGAGTTGATTGAGTTTGGTTGTTGTGTTACTGTTATTGTTGTTGATTCGTTAACCATGGATAAACGTGCCTATATTACTCGGTAATTTGTTTTGTGGATTGTTGCACTGTTGAGTACTGCGTTGCTGTGGTTGGTTCGGGATGTTTATCCCGTGGTCTTGATTGTTGTCGGGATGTTTATCCCAGTATTTGGTATTTTGGTATTTTTGGGATGTTTATCCCCGTGTCGACTTTCTGTGTCCTTTGGAATAAATATAGTGGATTAATTAATAAATTGTGACAAGGATGTCGATCCTTGGTTTTTGGATAGGGATGTCTATCCCGGTATCCTGGTTAGGGATGTCGATCCCTGTGATTTGGTTTTGATAACGATAATATAATTGTCACGTGGTAGTAGTGGTACGACTCGATGGTTAGAGACTGTTTCGTGGTGGCCTTGACCTGGGTTACTTGATAAGCATATCTATGCTTCAGATGTCTAGCCCGTGATATATTTTTGGGATGTCTATCCCTGGGTTCGTATTTTTGGGATGTCGATCCCTGGGTTCTTTTTGGTCTGGCACCCGGAATGTGTTGATAACCAGGTTTGATCACTAGCTTATCAGTGACGGGGCCCGGAAAAGATAAAATTGGATAATTGGATTTGTTGAGTCTTTTGGTCGGTTTTTTATTGTTTTTGGCCTTGAGTAACTTTAGTGTCCATATTGATGGTCTTTCCATTGTCGTGAGCACTTCGGACTCACCCCTCACCTGCGGGCTTTCATCCCGTAGGATGAGTTGTTTGTTGTACAGGCTTGGTGCATTCCAGACAGGCTGCAGCGTTATCCCTTGGACGGTCTTGGATCCATAGTTTGCATCTATTACGCATACAGTGTTAGTGAGTCTTTAAGTCTTCCACTGTGCACTGTTTTATTATTGTTGGGCCATTGGGCCGGATATGTTATTTATGTTGTTTACTGTTTTGGGCCGTTGGGCCTGAGTTATTATTGTTCACACTGTATGCTTGGGTTTATTGGGTTGGGTTGTCACAGTTCCGGCTCGTGTTTACTGTGTACGGTAAATACGGGTCGGGGCGTTTCAAGCTGGGAGCCATGTAGTTTGCATTGCATACAGTGGAATGGCGTTCGTGACTTCCGCCACCAAAGCCTCTTCCGCCATCAAAACTAATTTCTTGATAATATTCTATAATAGTAATCAATATTAAAAAATATTAAATAAATTTAAATTATGAACAAATTGAGTAAGAAGGAATAATAACGATTTTTTTCAAATTTTAACTTATTTATTGTTTTTTTATATTTTACATAAAATTTTCCATAATATTATTACTTTTTACAAAGTCATTTGATATTTTTTATGGTTTAGCTTATGATTTAAATTATTTTTTTGAATAAAAATAAAAAAAATTATTTTTTATGAGACTTTTTTATTTTTAAAACTGATATTATTTTTTCCTTCTTTCTCTCTTCCTCCTTTTCTCTACACATATTGATCTTATTTATTTTAATTTTTTAGTTTTTGCACCATTTATGCCTTCAATAGAATTTTTTTATACAGTTTTAATATTCTATTATCTTCCTTTTTTATATTTATATTATTTGTATAAAATAATTATTTTTTCAATTATTTACTTGCATGAATATTGTTAATTTATTTCCCTCACCTACCTCCATAAAAATTTTATTCCAATAAATTTTTCACTACCTTTTTATATAAATAATTATTTTTTAACAATTCATATTAATTATATATTATTTATTTATTACTTTAATTCTTTACGTAGAAATCTTACTCATTAATTAACTTTTTCTGACACTTTAATCAGTTATGTAAGTGTTATATCTATCAATAATAATTTTTAAAATTTTTTTAAAACGTAAATTTTTTTATTAGAAAAGGTTTTTAAATCGTTTTTGCTTCACTTTCCTCTTAATGGTGATATTATTGTGTTTAAAATTATATGTTAACTTTTTGTCCTCTTAATTCTTTTCATTTTCTTATTTATATATCCTTTTGGTTTAATGATTGAGAAATTAAGCTTTTTATATAACTTGAGAATATCATGATTTAGTATTAAATATTTTATTATTTTCTATTTTAACAGTCTTATATTTTATATTGATTTTAGATTTATCTATAATAATTTTCAGCAGCATAATTTTTTTATCCTTTTAATTCTTAAGGAAGTAAATCATTAATTATTTTAGAATACGATTTTTCGAATCCCATTCCATGAAATTTGAATTATAGTAGGAGCAAAAGTTATAACCTAAGAGAACAATCTATCGAATCCAATTCCATGGAATTTCACTTAATTTATAACCTTAAGCGTTGAATTTTTGTATATAGGAGCAAGAGTTATAACCTTAAGCAATGAATTTTTGTATATTGAAAAAAACCTACAAAAAAAGGGAAAAGAAAAGAGTTACCAGGTAGGAGCAAAAGTTAAAACCTTAAGCAATGAATTTTTGTATATAGGAGCAAAAATAAAAAGTTATAACCGTAAGCGATGAATTTTTGTGTATGGACAAAAACCTAAAAAAAAAAAAGGAAAAGAAGAGAGTTACCAGTTGGGATACGATAATGATCTTCATCTCAATTTTCCAGGAGCTCTACGTCAATTTTCCATTAGCTCTTGATACACTCAAGCAGGCTTCAAGCACCAATGGAGGTGATGCTGGCGCCATGGTGTTTTCATAAGGTCCAATCACAAGAGCTAGGTCAAGGATGATCAAGAATCAACTCTTACAACATGTTCAATCTATGATGAATCAAGATTTGTAAGAAGATGCCAGAATCAAGATTTGCAAGAAGATGCCATGATCAAGCTTGGAGAAGAGCTGAAACAGAAGCCCATTTATTTGTTGTCAATTAAGGAGTAATTGACCTAAGAGTAGTGTGGGGCCCAGACGACATCAGTCTTGCTTCACTGGCCATGTCGACATATCCATTGTCTTTTATTATTATGTGTTGTCGATTTTTATAATTAAAACAATATAAATTTCGGCAAGTCTTTATTTATTTATTTTATTAGGTCAAGTCCATTACTAAGTAGGCCGATTAATGTGGCCTTAAGTTATTTGGGTTTTTATTGTAAGAGATTTAATTAGTGTCCAAGTTATGTGGGCTCAATTAAAAAACTTAGTCCATTTAGGAGTAAGTTAGGCGGCACCTTAGGCTAGGAAAACAAATCCAATTAGTTAAAGGTTAGGGTGTGGCTGACTTTAGGGTTATGGTTTTAGTATAAATAGGTTTTTTTATTTGTTATTTCAGACACTATTAATTATTGATAATAAACCTTGGGTGCTGATTCTCTTAGTCTATATTAGGGAATTAGATTTACTTATCAGGTTTATTTAATCTGTGGCGTGATTCTATTTCCTGGGTACTAATATTTGTTTCTCTTGCTGATTAGGGTTTCAGGTGTTGGCGCCAACTCTTGTCTAATTGAGCTTTCTTGTTTCTTTTCTTCCTGATTGGAGGAGGAATAATGGGTGGAGATTGCATCACTTTGATTGAGATTGAAGGTCAGGACCATAATCTGATCTGTGGGAATTCTAGTGCTGATTCTAGAATTTCTGTCGTATCAACTCTGAGCATGAATGGAAAAAAAAGTAAACTGATCCCTTGCGAACTTATTAGCAGCGTATCCTTTTATTTATAATATAGACATAGAATCCGATTTAAAATTGTATTAGGTATTTGCCCCTTAATTTGCCGTCAATTAGAAAAGTAGAATCCGATTTATAATTGAATTCGGTATTTGCTGTCAGACTCAATTTGTCGTCATTAAGAAAAAAATTTAAATGACTATTATGCCTTTAATTATAGTAGAAGTGATTCTCTTGGTTTATTTCAAGGATTTTGTTTACTTATCAAGTAATTTATTTGCCTGTGGCGTGTTCAAGATTCCTAGCGATTATTACTCTATTGTTGCCTAAGAACTTTGTTTTGTTTTGAGGTGATAGAGGTAGTTGCTGAAACCCTTGGTTGAATTGATTTTCAGATCTTGGTAACTCGATTGATAAGGAGGTGCTATCAAGCTTTGTTCTAGTAGTGTTGCAGTATCATCTTGGTAGCGGAGCATAGGTACAATTTCAACTGCGTATCCGTTTACTTTTCTGCAAATTTAATTTCCCTTCTTTGTGTGATTGTTGTGTTACCGGAAAAAAATTCAAAGAAAAAAGCACTTGTTGTTATTCTCTTTTGTCAATTGTCGACTAGAGGTCAAATACGAAAAAAAAGGGGGGGGGGGGGGTTTCTTGGACGATTATTATTTGGTTGTTGTGGTGGTTTCCATTAAAAAAAAAAAAAGGAGTTGCACTTATCGATTATTTGTTGGTGCTGGTGGTTTGTTATCTTTTGAACCATTATATTTATCGTTGTCACTTCACTTTAGAAAAGAAAATATATAATAATCGATTGCAAAAAGAAAGTGACAGTAAGTTAGTAGTTGAGTCTTTGGAATTTTGTTGTATTGCTCATATACAATTTTCGGCAGCAAAGATTTGTTGATTAAGGAGTTCCGGATAGCATGTTTGGATTGCAGAAATTGTTACTTGATTGGGATATTCTCCGTGGGTTGATAGGATATCTCGTTGGGTAATATTTTTTTTGTTTCTTGCTTGTTTGCCGTGTTTTCTTTTCAGCTTTTCTAATTGAGCAATCTTTGTCTCATATTGTTCAATTATTGCAATATTCATCACATACAAATTTCTTGTCCTTTGGTTTCTTTCTAGGAGTTTATTTTGCCTCTAGAACTTGTGACCTCTCTATTCTTGCTAGGATTTCCTTGATTCTTTCTTGAAGTGTTACATGGTGTTTGATTAAGTGTTACTGATCCCAAAGAATAAACACAGTGAGAATTCAAGAGAGAAAAAAGAGGAGTGATACATCTATTGCCATTGAGTGTAAATATGAGAGAACACAAAAAGAGTGCAAACACGTGAGGGAGTGGTGAGGAATTATTTTCTACTAACACTTTCTTGCAGGTTAACATCATGAAAAATTTGAGATACGATCGAGAAGCCTATGGAGGTCGATATGTTGATCGAACTGATAGGTATACTGAAGACATCAAGAAGAAGATTTCCACTTTTCAAGGCAAAAAATAATCCCGAAGCTTATTTGAAGTGGGAGAAAAGAGTGGAGATGATATTTGATTGCCATAACTACACCGAGGCAAAGAAGGTAAAATTGGTGCTGATGAGTTTACTGACTATGCTTTAGTTTGGTGGAACAACTTTATGTTGGATAGGAGGTACAATTATAAGGAACCTATCGACACTTGGAATGAGATGAAGAAAATTATGAGGAAGAGATTTGTTCCTGCTTATTACTATAGGGAGTTGCATCAAAAGCACCAGACATTGTGCCAGGATTCTAAGAGCATTGAAGAGTATTATAATGATGATTGGCATAGAGAGACTTCGGATAATAGTGCATGAGGATGCGGGATGCCAAGAAACCGATTCCTATGCACTATAGTTATGATGAAGACGAGTTTGATGACTATGGAGATGAAGTATGGCATCATGACCGACAAAGGGAGGCTAGGAACCCGACTTCTATGCATTTTGACTGTGGAAAAGTACCTAAGGAAGAATTGCCTAATACTAGGCGTGCTGAATGCTCAAGCCAAGGAAGATGGTGTTGGTCAAAAGGCGAATATTTTTCAAACAAGATGCTTGGTGAATGACAAAGCATGTAGCTTGATTATTGATGGAGGAAGCTGTACCAATATGGTTAGTTCAATGGTAATGGATTGCATGGGATTGGTGTAGCAAAAGCATCCTAAACCTTACAAGCTACAAACGACGAATGACATGGGAGAAATTGAGGTAACCAAATAAGTCCTTGTTTCCTTTTCCATTGGAAGGTATTTTGACCAAGTGTTGTGTAATGTTGTGCCTATGGATACGTGTCATCCATTGTTTGGTAAACCCTGGCAATATGATAGGAGAGTTGCGATGGGTTTAAGAATAAGTATTCATTCACAATGGGAGAAAGAAAAGTGTTGCTTGCACCATTGCCTCCAAAGGAAGTTTATGAAGATCAAATGCATGTGAAGAGGAGTGTGGAGGCACAACAAAAGGATAAAGAGGCCGAACCTTGTAACACTAGTGAGGAAGAGAGGAAGGCTGAGAGCCTTGCAAAAGGTGAGCAAGAGAAGGAGGATGAAAGCCCTGCAAAAGGAGAGCTAGAGAGGAAGGCTGAGAGCATTGCAAAAGGAGAGGAGAGCTGAAAAGAAAATAAAAGAGAGGAAAAAGAGGAAGCCGAGAGTGAAAGAAGAAATGAGATGAAAGAAGCCTCAAAAGAAATTATGTTAAAAGGCTCAAAAGAGAGAGATGAGAGGGTTAAATATGAGAAAAAGAAGAGTTTGTTTGTACTCTTGTACAAAGAGGCTTGGTTTAAAGCTAATCTTAATCCCTATCTTTCTAGATGTGATGTGTTTCTTTTGCAGGTTCATAGGGATGCTTGTCCTAAAGGATTTCGATCTTTTCGAAGAGGCGTTTTCATCGGTTAAGTTGGAAGTGGAGTTGCGCTTCCAGTCCGATATACTCCGGCCCTAGGGGAAGATGGATCTATACATGGGGCGCCGATTACAATCAAAAGGGAACATCAAGTTTTAAGTTCCTTTTTTTTTATGCTAATCAACGATCTTCATTAATATAAAATAATTTGTACAAAAGACTGTGAAAATTACAGTAAGCAACCTGTCAACAAGACAGTCACAACACCAAAGCTGGGCTTAGATGCCCGTTACATCGAAAAGCCTATTGTGACTGATTTCCCCGAACGCCAACCTCTGGAGGTCTCCGATGATACAAGAACAGCTCCTGCACTATATGGGAATTGCGGATGAAGTGACTTAAACCACCATAGGGCCCGAGAGAGGACCAAGTCAAAAAGTAAATCCACCTGCAAATCCTTTTGCGAAAAAATAAGAGCATTACGTGCAAGCCAAATGGACCACATCATTGCAAGTCCCAACAGCATCCAAGCTTGTTCGGCAGGGTAGACTCCTGCCAAGCCCGACCACTGCACTAACTAATCAATCACACTTCTCGGTGCAATCCAACAAACTCCCCACCATCGACAAAGACGTTGCCAAAGAGGGGAAACAACGGGACAGAGAAGTAGCAAATGAGTAATATCCTCCAACGCTTTCGAGCAAAAAGAACAAGCCAAATCCCCTGCTTGAAGCATACCCCGCCGACCAAGGAACTCCTTAGTAAGTTTTAAGTTCCTTTTGTATGACCTTAATGCCTAAATTGGATAATATGATGAGTAATTTAACTGCTTATTTTATTGATTATCATCAACATAAATTACTTGTTATGCATGCTACTGAGTTGTTCTTCAGGAAGGAACAAAAGAATGCTAACTGCTTGTTGCTTGATCCGGGCGGAGAAACTAGGCGCGACAAGCCTGATCCTCAGTGCATAAATCTTGGTTCTCAAGGTGAGCATAATGATCATACTAGTTTCGATATTGTTAAATTTTCTCCTACTGATTTTGTAGGTATCGATTCGAGGACAAATCGCTTTGAGGAGGAAGGGAATGATGTAAATCACCTAGGCATGCTTGGAGACTTGGAGAATGGTACATGCAAAGGCTACAATGAGGAGCATGGTGACAAAAACAAGCCCAAAGTTCGCGTTCAGAAGCTCACTTTCCGAATCATATCCAAGATTCGTACCCGCAAGAAATTCAAGAAGAGATGGAGTCCAACCTTGGAGAAGACTGGGGCCACAATGACAAGCTTAGAGAAGAGTGGGGCCCAAGACGATATGCTACTTGAAGGAAGTGGGGCCCATGACGACATTGTCAATTTCATTATTATAGTTGCGGGAATTTTTATTATTTGGACCATTAATATTTCGGCTGGATTTTATTTATTATTTGGGTCATTAATTGTTGGGTTTTAGTTATTTAAGTTGGGTTTATTTTTATTTATTCTAGCCTAATCCAATAGGGAATTGGAATTACAAATCCAATCCACTTAGGAGTTAGGGTTACTATTCACAGGAATACTAACATAAAGTTCTTTTATTTTATTTTATTATTTTAGCTACAAAGTCTAAGTCCATTAGGGTTTAGTATTAGACTAGTATAAATAAGACCCTTAGGGTTCATAGTTTATTATGACACATGATATTTTGATAATAAAGTTTGTCGTTGAGGTTTATTGATTGAGTGATTCAATCTTTGAGAGAGTGATTCTCTTGGTTTGTTTCAGGGATTTTGTTTACTTATCAAGTAATTTATTTGCTTGTGGCGTGTTTAAGATTCCTAGCTATTATTACTCTATTGTTGGCTAACAACTTTGTTTTATTTTAAGGTGATAGAGGTAGCTGCTAAAACCCTTGGTTGAATTGATTTTCTGTTCTTGGTGACTCGATTGATGAGGAGGTGCTATCTAGCTTTGTTCTAGTAGTGTTGTTGTATCATCAAATGATGCAAATTACCTAGGCATGCTTGGAGACTTGGAGAATGGTGGATGCAAAGGCTACAATGAGGAGCATGGTGACAAATACAATCTCAAAGTTCGCATTCAGAAGCTCACTTTTTGAATCATATCCAAGATTCGTACCCACAAGAAATTCAAGAAGAGATGGAGACCAAGCTTGGAGAAGAATGGAGCCACAATGACAAGCTTAGAGAAGAGAGGGGCCCAAGACGACATGCTACTTGAAGGAAGTGGGGCCCATGCCGACATTGTCGATTTCATTATTATAGTTGCGAGAATTTTTATTATTTGGACCATTAATATTTCGGCTGGGTTTTATTTATTACTTGGGGCATTAATTGTTGGGTTTTAGTTATTTAAGTTGGGTTTATTTTTATTTATTTTAGCCTAGTCCATTAGGGAATTGGAATTACAAATCCAATCCACTTAGGAGTTAGGGTTACTATTCACGTGAATAGTAACATAAAGTCCTTTTATTTTATTTTATTATTTTAGCTACAAAGTCCAAGTCCATTAGGGTTTAGTATTAGACTAGTATAAATAAGACCTTTAGGGTTCATATTTTATTATGACACATGATATTTTGATAATAAAGTTTGTCATTGAGGTTTATTGATTGAGTGATTCAATCTTTGAGAGACTGATTCTCTTGGTTTATTTCAGGGATTTTGTTTACTTATCGAGTAATTTATTTGCTTGTGGCGTGTTCAAGATTCCTAGCGATTATTACTCTACTGTTGCCTAACAACTTTGTTTTATTTTGAGGTGATAGAAGTAGTTGCTGAAACCCTTGGTTGAATTAATTTTCTGATCTTGGTGACTCGATTGATAAGGAGGTGCTATCTAGATTTATGATATATTGGAAATCTCTTATGGTAGTGTGAATACCCGACCTAAAATCACTAGGGCCTATTCACCTATTCCTTTCACCTTCTTCCTCGGGTCAATCCCATGTCATTGGAGTCGCCACCCAAATTTTATTAAGGGCAAAATTTGGGAAAAAACCTTCATATGACTCCTTTACGCTACATGGTCATGGCGAACCAAAGACATGGAATCGGGGGTTCATCACAGATGGGAAGGTGTTAGGCACCCATCCGTGTTGGGTCGAAACCTTGTGCAATTAGAAAGTGCAAGTGTGCCTTGTGCCGGTGTGCAAGTGTAGAAAAAAAAGAGAAGGGGAGAAGAAGAAGATTTGGTTTGCATCCTATTGTAAAACCGAGACTACCTACGTACCCGAGTGACCGGGGTCAAAGCCACGTAGTTCTAAACATGGCATTATGTCGCCACTTACATCACCAAAAACATCAGCATATAATCATCGACTCTACGAACCCGAGGAAAGGCTGCACAGCAGTAGTAAGGGCATTATGACCGGAGCTTTCTATAGTGCTAGTAGGAATGCAAGTGAATGAATCCCTTCCCGGCTAGCCCCTTTAGAGAAAGGGGCGTGTTAGCGCTTTACTAATATAAGATAATAGCTACCAGAATCAAATAAAAAGGGATTAGTGTTACCTCTTGTAACCCTCCTCTAGCTCCATGAATTGGGTTGTGTTCTACACCCACCTTCTTGCCACTTCTAAGCTCAATGATTGATCCTCTTCTTGATTCCTCCTTGCTGGACCACTGCTGATGTCTCCCACAAAATTCTACCAGAGTTTCTGCCTATAAAAGATTCCTAGGCTTGCAGAGGTAGAGTTTCTCCAAGCACTCAAGCTTATGAGTGTGTATGTGAAGAATAATGTGTGTCCTCTGAAATATGAATGGGTGTCCTATTTATAGTATTCTGGGTGAGTGGAGGGGCGTGGACCTCGTAATGATGAAGATCTTGGCTGAAAATCTGGGCCAAAACCGTGTAGAATTGAATTAGGAAGAAAATTGACGAAAAATTAGTTTCTGGGTGCCCATGTCCACTAGGACCTGGCGGCCGTCTCGAAATGACCGCCAGGACCTAGCGGTCATCCCGAGACGGCTGCGCGGCACCTTCGGTGTAACGCCCCGGATTTTTACAATGAGATTTTTGGAATTTTTCGAAATTTTTATTCCAATTTTGCCCTTGAGGTATTTTCGAGTTTTAGTCGAGGAAATAAATTATTATGCCTTGGAAATGTCAATTTTAAGTTGGTATCATTCATGGTTCGGGTCCCGTGGGAAACGAATTCGAGATCGGGGTGAAACGCGAAGTTCAGCGTGGTTTCATTTGAAACTACGTCGTTTTTGTTTAAAAAAAAAAATAAAATAAAAAAGGGCGAGTTGACCAGGCAGGGGGGGTTGACTACGCCTAAGCGGACGACAGGTCGTCCACTAGGGCGGCCAAACCCTAGCCGGCCACTTCCCTTCTCTTCTTCCTTTCTTTTTCATTTCTCCTCCTTTTCTCTTTTCTCTTTTGGCCGCCGCACCCCTCTCTTCGTTCCTTCTCTCTCTCTCTCTTTCTCTCCCTCTCCCACGGTCATCTTGCCGTTTCCTCCTTCCTTCCCTTCCGTTTCCACACGCCGCCTCTTCTCCTTCACTCCCTCTCCTCTACGCCGCGACCACGACCACCGCGAGTTGCAGAGGAACCGAGAACTAGCTCGGGTCGCCGTCGCTTTAGTCGGGTGAGCCTCCGACCCCCTTCATCTCTCTTCTTTTTCTTTTCTTTTCTTGTTTTCATTTTTGATGGGCGTTTTGTGTTGTTGCCCTGGTTTGGATCGCCGGCGGCGTTTTCTAGATCGGTTGTTGTGGGTGGTTGTCGCGCCGTGGACGGTTGTGGGGTTGTCTGTGTGCGTGTGGGTTGTGCTGTGGGTGTTGCTTGCTGCCGGTTGGTGATCGATGGTGGCCGTCATGTGTGTGGGGTTGTTTCCGGCAGTAGGTCGTCGGGTTGCTGTGAGTGCGTGGTTGCGAGCGTCGGTGGGCAGTGGCTGTGTGGAATTGTTGGTGGCGAGTCCTTTCCGGGCAGGGAGGTTGCAAGCTCGGTTTTTTGGGTGTGTTGGACGGTGGAATTTAAATTTCCAGGTAAGGACCCATTGTGTATCATCTTTTGTAATTCGTTTTAAGGATCTGTGGGGTATAGTGTCGTGTAATTGTTTTGCTGCGATGTGAAAATGTTGTTGTTGTTGGTTGTGGCAGTTTTTGGGTGAGTTCCGGCGAGGCTCGGGATTTTTCTGGTGAAGGCTCGGGTGTTATTCCGGCATTTAACGGTATACTTTGATGTATAATTTGTACACTCATGGCATGTATCATTTATTCGGATTTGGGTTGTATTAATTGTATCTTACATAGTAGAAACCGAGAGTTGGAAGCGTGTAGCTTGTGACCGGGAATTTGCCGACACGGGTAGAACCATAGGCCGGGAATATTTGGGCTCGGATTGACCTTAGGACGGTTTGGGAAAACCGGTCCCAGACCCAATATGTAACTTATGTATAATCCCTGGATTTAAGTAACGGGCTTTGAGCCCAATTTCATACTTGGTTGACTAAGGACTTGAGGAAGTGGGCCTTAGGCCCGAAAATTGAATTTGGGCTTAGATAGGCTTTAGGCCTGGGAACCCGTTAAGGTTATAATGAATGGGCCATAGGCCGGGAGCTATTTATGGACTTAGTGGGCTTAAGCCCGGTGAACATTAGGTCCCGATACTCGGAATTTGGGTGAGAGAACACCATGTCAGGCTTAGCCCGCAAATTACATAATTGGCTAGTTAGGGTCGGGATTAACTCAGTTGAGCAATTAGTGATCATGCATGCACGTTTTGGTTGTAATTGTTTTGTAATATTTGTGTGTGCCGGTATTCAGGCACGGGTAATACCTCGGGAGCTGGAGGATCTGTTTTGGGAAAAGCTCCACAGGACAATCGTGGTTGAGGTGACTTTATACGTCTTTTTATGTTTGTATGCATGAGCTTGTTGGATTGGTCTGTTTGAGTTGCATGTCTGTTTGCTAACATGCTGTGATCCGTATTGTGTGCCTATGTCTTACTGTTTGCTTTTGAGCATGAATTTTTGGATTGTTATGGAGATAACATGTGGTGTGATTTTGGGTAATTTGTGTGATGTGCTGTGGGTCGGAGACCCGGATATTTGATTGAGATGAGAATACACACAACCCTGTTAAATCACGATTCTTGGCACACATAAACTCATAACTTGTGAATAAGAATAATGTACTGTAGAAGATAGGCTACTGTGTGCTGATGACCGGTTGGTTCGAGCGGGAAGTATTACCCCTCGGGTTTACATGCGGGATAGCATGGTATATGCGGTATAGCATATGGGTCTGTGATGACCGGTTTCTACCTCCCTCCTTCTACGTCCCCCTTTCTATCTCCCTCTTTCTCTCCGTCTCTCTCTCTCTCTATGGATATGTTTGGGCTTCGTGCCTGGTTTATTTGGGCTTATGTCTGGTTTCTCATGAGACGGGACCGAGCTCGACGCACATAGTAGGGGGCCCTGAGTAATAAATATAATAAGAAAACTTAACATACAACAGATGAGAATAATGAACTGTTGCTTGAATGTCTTTGGCATGTTAGTACTGGTTGTTGTATGTTGCGTACTGTCTTGTTTCTCTACTTCCTTTCGAACTTGTTTATGCACACCTACATAATTAGATTTATACTGCTCACTGCGTAGGCGACTCACATAATCGCCAACATTGTTTTTCAGACCCTTAGTTAGCGTGCAGACACTATCTACCCTTCCAGAGTAAGGACGTGGTAACCTCAGCAGGTAGCTGTGCTTCTTCTCCCGGTTGGATCCATAGAGCCGACTTGCATCTCATTTTTACTTTTGCTTTATTTTATCTTTATTTTCCGCTGGATTGGATTTTGATGAGGTGTCATTTTGATTTTGATTATTTTATCGGCGGGTTGCCGGGATTTGGTATTTGATGATGTATCGGCAGGATGCCGGGTTGTCTTGAGGCTTGTTAAGCCGGTTTTGTTGTTGTTCTTTATGACATCTCGAAATATTAAGAATTTCTTTCAAGATAGTGTTTTGGATATTGGATTTCGTGTCCTGGGTTTCAGGGGTATTTTGGTAATTTCTGTAAGTTTTAGTATTTTATTATAAAATTGGGACACGGGTGTTTCAGCTTGGTAGCGGAGCAGGCTTCAGATCCTTGGTTTTAAAAAGTGTTTTAAACCTTGTTTTCAAAGTGACTTCCGTGTTTAAGCCTGTTTCCGGATTTATGACATTGAAAGTGTTTTTGACTCATTTGCATTCATATAGGCGTTGATATAGATCACCAGGGGCGGCACAATGCTGAGGATGACGTCGCTACTCATGTCTCCGACAATGTGTCGGTGATGCAGGTTCCCTATGGTCAGGGGAACAATGTTGCAGCAGGGAATAATGCTGCAGGGGGAGGAGGACAGAATGTTGTGCCACCTGTTGTGGACCCTGTGTTCCAGCAGTATCAGGCCTTTCTGCATTGGCAGTAGTTCCAGTAGTTCCAGCAGCAGCAGCAGGGTGCCCAACCTATAGCACCTGCTGCAGCAGGTGGTATGGAGAGTGGATACAAACACATCGATAAGTTAGCAGTGAAGGAATTCTCTGGTGAGGAGGGCAAAGCCAAGGAGTTTGATGATTGGTTTCGCCAGGTGGAGAATGTTCTGGAGAAGTTCACTTGTGCACCTAAGCAGAGGGCTCGATTTGTGGCACACAAGTTCACAGGGTATGCATTGACATGGTGGCAGGAACTTGTGGCCAACCTACCGAAGCCTGTGGAGATGCCTTGGGAGGATTTCAAGGAGAAATTCTACAAGGAGTTTCTTACTGTTGGTTTTCTGGAGGAGCAGAAGAAGCATTTTCTTGAGGTGAAGCAAGGTCTAGATGAGACTATGTCTGCATTCAGGATCCGATTCAGCATCCTTCTATCTTATGCTAGGGAGTTTGTGCCCGATGAGGTGACGAAGTGTAGGCAGTTTGTTAACGGCTTACGTACAGAGTTGGCGTTAGCTGTGGCTGGTGGAGGGCACAAGACTTGGGAGGCAGTTTGTGAGGCTGCTTTTGATGCTGAGAGGGTCCAGTTGATCGGGAAGGAGGCTCGGACAGCCGAGCAGAGGAAGCAGTCATCTGCTTCGGGTCAGAAGAGGCAGTATTCTGATGCCGGAGGTGCAGATTATTCTGTTGGACAGGGTTCTTCCTATCAGGGTTCGAAGAAGTTCCGAGGGCAGAGTTATCAGGGTGGACCAGGCAGATCCTCGGGAGGACGGTCCTATCAGTCTGGCTCTTAGGGACGGGGTTTCTCGGCACGGTTCTCGGGTACATGCTGGTATTGTAATAAGCAGGGGCACCAAAAGTCATCTTGCTACAAGTGGATTAAGGATAATGGTGGCAGTGGTTCCTAGTACACAGTACAGAGTTCCGTGGCTAGTGGTGTTGTTTCTTCTGGTCCGAACAGGGGTGGCGGACAGCAGGGTCGAGGTCATGGGGGTTCTGGAGCTCCGAACCGCGGGGGTGCGACTCAGTCTGTTGCAGCTCCTAGGGTTTATGCCATCACCCGGGAGGAGGCTGCTGGTGCTCCAGATGTCATAGCAGGTACCTTTATGGTTTTTGGTCAATATGCACATGCTTCAGTTGATCCAGGCTCAACACATTCTTTTGTATTCATGCATTCATGACCACTCATAACATAGAGGATGATAACTTTAGTAGACCCTTGAGAGTCCGTTTACCCACTAGTGATATAGTAGTTGTTGATCGTGTTTGTAGAGATGTATCGATAGGGTATCATAGTGAGAGTTTTCCTTCTGATCTTGTTGTCATGGACTTGGGAGAGTTTGATGTTATCTTAGGCATGGATTGGTTATCCAGACACCAGGCAGTAGTTGATTGTCGGGCCAGGGAAGTGTCTTTGTCTTCTCTGTTGGGGCGTAGAATGGTGTTCGTTGAAGAGCGAATAGCTCTATCGGCGTGTTGTATCTCGGCCATCCAAGCCTTTAGGATGATCCGAGAGGGTTGTGATGCCTTTCTAGCTCATGTGGTGGATTCTTCGGTACCAGTACTTGCAGTGGAGGACATTCCTACTGTTCGGGAGTTTCCTGATGTGTTTCTCGATGATCTACGTGGGTTGCCTCCGGAGCGGGAGGTGGAGTATACAGTTGATTTGGTACCGGGAGTTGCACCTATCTCTATACCGCCCTACAAAATGGCTCCGGCAGAACTTCAAGAGTTGAAGAAGCAACTGGAGGAGTTGTTGGATAAGGGCTTCATTAGACCGAGCATCTCACCCTGGGGTGCCCCGGTCTTGTTTGTGAAAATGAAGGATGGTAGTATGCGGATGTGTGTGAACTATAGGCAGCTAAACAAGGTGACTGTGAAGAACAAGTATCCTTTGTCTAGGATCGATGACTTGTTCGATCAGTTGCAGGCGCATCCGTGTTCTCGAAGATTGACTTGCGATCTGGTTACCATCAGGTTCGGATTGTAGAACAAGACATACCAAAGACTACATTCCGCACTCGGTATGGTCATTATGAGTTTGTGGTTGTTCCTTTTGGTCTAACGAATGCACCGGCAGTGTTCATGTGTATGATGCAGCAGGTCTTCCATGAATTTTTGGACCGGTTTGTGGTAGTGTTCATCGATGATATTCTGGTCTACTCGAGTAGTAAGGCCGAACATGAGGACCATTTGAGACAGGTTTTGCAAAGGTTGAGAGAGGAACAACTCTATGCCAAGCTCAGCAAGTGTGAGTTTTGGTTGGATGAGGTCGCGTTTCTTGGGCATATTGTGTCTGGTGAAGGCATTAAGGTGGATCCGGCCAAGATTAAGGCAGTCATGGATTGGGAGCCACCGAAGAGTGTATCGGAGATACGGAGTTTTCTTGGACTTGCTGGCTACTACCGGAGGTTCATAGAGGGTTTTTCCTTGATAGTGGGTCCCATGACTAAGCTGTTGAGGAAAGACAGTACTTTTGCTTGGAATGACAGTTGTCAGAGGAGTCTTGAGGAGTTGAAGAGTCGGTTGACTTTTGCACCGGTTTTGACTGTTCCGAGACCCGGAGTGGAGTACACGATGTTCAGTGATGCTTCTGGTCTGGGCTTGGGATGTGTTTTGATGCAGGAGGGTCGGGTGATTGCTTATGCCTCCAGGTAGTTGAGAAGTCACGAGAGGAACTATCCGACCCATGATCTGGAGTTAGATGTTGTGGTCTTTGCTTTGAAGATCTGGAGACACCATCTGTACGGTGAGAAGTGTCGGATTTTCACGGACCACAAGAGTTTGAAGTTGAGCTTCTGAAGGATTATGATTATACTATTGAGTACCATCCGGGCAAGGCCAATGTGGTTGCTGATGCATTGAGTCGGAAGAGAGTGATTTCTGCGGATGAGGACCCAGTTTCTTATGCTTTGCCTTCCTTGGTGGAGCTGAGGTCGTTGGATGCACAGTTGGAGGTGGATGTTACTGGGCGTTGTTAGCCAGTTTGAGCATCCGGCCGACCTTGCGGGATAGGATCATGGAGTTGCAGTATGGGGATCCTCATTTAGCATAGTTGCGGGATAAGGCTCTCGGTTGAGAGAGTTCTAGTTTTTATGTCCGGGAGGATGGTGCTCCGATGATCGGTGATCGGTTGTGTGTTCCGGATGGCGATGATTTGAGGAGATGGATTATGGATGAAGCGCATAATGCGCCATATGCTATGCATCCGGGTAGCACCAAAATGTACCAAAACTTGAAGAGTCATTATTGGTGGCCAGGGATGAAGAAGGATGTTGCGGAGTTTGTGGCTCGTTGTATGACTTGTCAGCAGGTGAAAGCCGAGCATCAGGCCCCTGCCGGCAAGTTGAGATCTTTGACTATTCCGCAGTGGAAGTGGGAGTATATCACTATGGATTTTGTGATCGGGTTACCGAGGACCCGGGGTCGACATGATGCCATCTGGGTCATTGTTGACAGGTTGACCAAGTCAGCTCATTTCCTACCGATTCAGCAGACGGATATAATGGATAAGCTGGCGAGGTTATATGTTTCGGGTATTGTCCGTCTACATGGAGTTCCACTATCCATTGTGTCGGACTGGGATCCGAGGTTTACTTCCCACTTCTGGAAGAGTTTGCAGTCAGCTTTGGGTACTAAACTGAATTTCAGTACTGCATTCCATCCGCAGACCGATGGGCAGTCGGAGAGGACTATACAGACGCTAGAGGATATGCTTAGAGTATGTGTGCTCAATTTCAGTGGTTTTTGGGATGAGACGTTACCGTTGGTTGAGTTTGCTTATAACAACGGGTACCACTCCAGTATCGGTATGGCGCCTTATGAGGCATTGTATGGGCGGAAGTGTCGTAGTCCGATCTGTTGGGATGAGGAAGGTCTGAGACAGGTGGTTGGTCCGGACCTTGTCCAGGAGACTGTTGATCAGATCGAGGTGGTTAAGCAGTGTATGAGAGCTGCTCAGGACCGGCAAAAGAGTATTGCCGATAAGCATCATCGGGAGATGGAGTACAGTGTAGGTGACAGAGTTTTCCTCCGTGTTGCTCCCCGGAGAGGTGTTATCCGGTTTGGGAGGAAGGGCAAGTTGAGCCCTCGTTATATTGGTCCTTATGAGATCATGGAGCGGATTGGTCCGCTGGCCTACAGGTTGGCATTACCGGAGGAGCTGTCGCGCATACATGATGTATTCCATGTTTCATTGCTGAGGCGTTATCGGTCTGATCCTAGTCATGTTGTGTCCCCGACAGAGGTGAAGGTTTCTGAGGATTTGACCTACGTTGAGGAGCCGGTGGAGATTTTGGCTCAGGAGGTGCGGCAGTTGAGGAGTCGTACCATTCCCATAGTAGGGGTCAGATGGAGCCGTCATTCCCCAAATGAGGCTACTTGGGAGGTTGAGTCCCATATGAGGGAACAGTATCCCCATTTGTTTTGATGTTTCATATCTTGTAATTTCGAGGATGAAATTTTCTTAAGTAGGGTAGAACTATAACGCCCCGGATTTCTATAATGGGATTTTTGGAATTTTTTGTAATTTTTATTCCAATTTTGCCTTTGAGGTATTTTCGAGTTTTAGTCTAGGAAGTAAATTATTATGCCTTGGAAATGTCAATTTTAAGGTGGTATCGTTCATGGTTCGGGTCCCGTGGGAAACGAATTCGAGATCGGGGTGAAACGCGAAGTTTAGCGTGGTTTCATTTGAAACTACGTCGTTTTGGTTTTAAAACAAAAAAAAAAGGCCCGTTGACCAGAAAGGGGGGTTGACCGCGCCTAAGCGGACGACAGGTCGTCCACTAGGGCGGCCAAACCCTAGCCGGCCACTTCCCTTCTCTTCTTCCTTTCTTTTTCTTTTCTCCTCCTTTTCTCTTTTCTCTTTTGGCCGCCGAACTCCTCTCTTCCTTCCTTCTCTCTCTCTCTCTTTCTCTCCCTCTCCCACGGTCATCTTGCCGTCTCCTCCTTCCTTCCCTTCCGTTTCCACACGCTGCCTCTTCTCCTTCATTCCCTCTCCTCTACGCCGCGACCACGACCACCGCGGGTTGCAGAGGAACCGAGAACTAGCTCGGGTCGCCGCCGCCGCCGTCGCTTTGGTCGGATGAGCCTCCGACCCCCTTCATCTCTCTTATTTTTCTTTTCTTTTCTTTTCTTGTTTTCATTTTTGACGGGCGTTCTGTGTTGTTGCCCCGGTTTGGATCGCCGGCGGTAATTTGTAGATCGGTTGTAGTGGGTGGTTGTCGCGCCGTGGACGGTTGTGGGGTTGTCTGTGTGCGTGTGGGTTGTGCTGTGGGTGTTGCTTGCTACCGGTTGGTGATCGTTGGTGGTCGTCGTGTGTGTGGGGTTGTTTCCGGCAGTAGGTCGTCGGGTTGCAGTGAGTGCGCGGTTGCGAGCGTCGGTGGGCAGTGGCTGCGTGGAATCGTTGGTGGTGAGTCCTTTCCGGGCAGGGAGGTTGCAAGCTCGGTTTTTTGGGTGTGTTGGACGGTGGAATTCAAATTTCCGGGTAAGGACCCATTGTGTATCTTCTTTTGTAATTCGTTTTAGGGATGTGTTGTGGGTCGGAGACCCGGATGTTTGATTGAGATGAGAATACACACAACCCTGTTAAATCACGATTCTTGGCACACATAAACTCATAACTTGTGAATAAGAATAATGTACTGTAGAAGATAGGCTACTGTGTGCTGATGACCGGCTGGTTCGAGCGGGAAGTATTACCCCTCGGGTTTACATGCGGGATAGCATGGTATATGCGGTATAGCATATGGGTTTGTGATGACCGGTTTCTACCTCCCTCCGTCTACGTCCCCCTTTCTATCTCCCTCTTTCTCTCCATCTCTCTCTCTCTCTATGGATATGTTTGGGCTTCGTGCCTGGTTTATTTGGGCTTATGCCTGGTTGTCTCATGAGATAGGACCGAGCTCAGTAGGGGGCCCTCAGTAATAAATATAATAAGAAAACTTAACACACAACAGATGAGAATAATGAACTGTTGCTTGAATGTCTTTGGCATGTTAGTACCGGTTGTTGTATGTTGCATACTGTCTTGTATCTCTACTTCCTTTCGAACTTGTTTATGGACACCTACATAATTAGATTTATACTGCTCACTGAGTAGGCGACTCACATAATCGCCAACGTTGTTTTTCAGCATGCAGACACTATCTACGCTTCCAGAGTACGGACGTGGTTACCTCAGCAGGTAGCTCTGCTTCTTCTCCCGATTGGATCCATAGAGCCGACTTGCATCTCATTTTTACTTTTGCTTTATTTTATCTTTATTTTCCGCTGCATTGGATTTTGATGAGGTGTCATTTTCATTTTGATTATTTTATCGACGGGTTGCCGGGATTTGGTATTTGATGATGTATCGGCAGGATGCCGGGTTGTCTTGAGGCTTGTTAAGCCGGTTTTGTTGTTGTTCTTTATGACATCTCGGAATATTAAGAATTTCTTTCCAGATAGTGTTTTGGATATTGGATTTCGTGTCCTGGGTTTCAGGGGTATTTTGGTAATTTCGATAAGTTTTAGTATTTTATTATAAAATTGGGACACGGGTGTTTCATTCGGTTTCACGCGTTCTTTCCTTTTTTCAGCCCCCAATCCCCCAAATTTCTCCCTGATTTGATCCTACCGCGTAGACAACTCCTAATCAACCCAGAATCACTCCATTACTTGATGATTACTCCTCTAAATCATTCCATAACTAATTGATTACACATTAACACCCATTTTAAGCAAAATCATACCAAAAACACAAAATCTAATCAAGAGATGATTTAATTCTGATTTTTCACGAAAATCAGAGCTAAAATTAACCTGCAAGAAATATGCTAATGGGCTCATTAAACTCTGGAGAATTCTTATTTCATTAACTTGGGCCTCTCATTTCATTCCTTACCCAAAAATGAATCATCTCATCATACTTGGATTGAAACTAAATCAGGAAGCCCATGTAATGAAATAAAATATATTTTAGTTTAATAAACCTTAATATATATTTTATCCTAAGATTAAATCATCTCATTTATCCTAGAGTTCGAATATATATAGGTTTAAATTACCAAAATATATTAATTCTACTAAATAAAATTTTTGATATCCATTAACCTAGGACCAAATCATCTCATTAATCCTAAGTTTCAGTATGTTCGAAATCCAATTTTAGTAGAAAATACATGGGTCAAATTTGGGTGTTCACAGATGCCCCTCGTTGATGAGTCCTAAGAGACTAAGGACAAAACAACGTAAGAAAGGAACATCCAAATTTGAATGATAGATGCAAGTGGTGTGTGCCATGAATTTTGAGCAGCTATGCTCTTTGTTTGGAAATTTGGGGCAGTTACGCATAGTCCAAATCAATCAGAATGACGGGGCAGCTATGCCCCTAATGCGTAATCGATTGAGGAAAAATCGGGCAGTGCATCGACTCAAAACATATGGGCAACTATGCCCTTGAAGTGACCAGTTCCAAAAACTTGGGCAGCTATGCCCCCATTTTGAAACCAACCTTAAAAATTTGGGTAGCTATACCCTTGGTTTGAAATCATCTTTGGAGAATTCGGGCAGCTATGCCCATGATGCAATCAACTTCGAGATTTCGGACAGCTATGCCCTTAGTGATCAAAGTAAAAATTGCGGGCAACTATGCCCTTTATGAAATCAAACTCAAAAAATCAGGCAGCTATGCCCTTAAGGCAACCAAGTTAAGAGCTCGGGCAGCTATGCCCTTCAATTAAATTCAAAAGAACCCGGTAGCTATACCCTTCAAATTCAAAAATTTGGGCAGCTATGCCCTTCATGCGATCAAAGTAAAAACTCAGGCAGCTATTGATGCAGCAACAACCCTAGAATTCCGGCAGTGAATAGTAATTTCCGGCGTGAACAGTAACTTTCCGGTTGAACGGTAAAAACGGCTACTTTTGACTTGAATCCTTCAAAATGCTCACAAACTTAGGAATCTCTTTAAATTCATACTTGTCCAACTTATCTTCTTGTAATTCCCGATTGACCCAAGCTTGGGCATAATGTAGTATGCGATTCTTTATCATCTTTAATCGAGCCCTTGTGACTGGTCCTTGAGGAAAACTAATGGCGTCATCACCTTCTTGAGTTCCACTTAGTGTTGGTTTGCTCGTATCATTCCCTCCTTCCTCAAAAAGATTCCTCCTCGAATTAAAACCTAGAAAATCAAAAGGAGTTACAATAGGGACGATGATGGCCATACTGACTCCATACTTACCTATCGAATCCACCGTGTAGGCACTGTCATTGACCCTTTCAAAGTCACATAGTAACCAATCCCATACTCCTGGATTGAATGGCATTTTGCTGCTCCCGGAATCAACTCGTGCATTCCTCTTAGAAAATAAGAGTAAGACAATTAACCAGAAAACAAGTGGTAAACCACTACTAGCTTGAAAACAAGCAAGAATTAGCAATTTATTCACCAATTTTCTCTGTGCCACATGCAAACAATAATCCAAGAACTTAGGGCCCCTATCAAACATGAATATCCTAGGATTATCGTGCGACAACAATGTGAAATAGAACAAAACTTCATCATATATGGCATCCTTTAAGATCTCGACAGGCTCAGCATGCAAAACATCAAAACGTAAGACGAACATAGCATATGCAACACTCAATCTGAAATAAACACATGCATCAACTCGTACTACATCCAATAACAAGTAACAACTCGAAGTCTCATGCAACAATATGCAGTAACTAATTGCGAATAATCCATGCAATGTGAGGATAACATATCTAATAACCAACTTCACGTTTTGCACACAGATCACATGTAAAACATCATCAAATGAATGACCTGCCATAAAATTCATAAGTCTATGGATCTTGTAAATAACATGTGTAATATCCCTTAGATTCATGAAATCAATATGTAATCGTCCAACTTCATGTAATGCAAACGGAACACATGCATCAAAGAATGCGATTGGAACATGTGCATCACATATGGTGAAATCAATAGATATTGCGAGAATCACAGGAATATTATTGCCAGAAATCAAGCATGCAATAAGACACTTAACACGAATTAGTTTGCAAGTTTTAAAACATATAATACGAAACTGAATGCAAACTATAAGAAACAACTCATGACATGCAATCAAAAATTCTACATTACCAAACCTATTTAATGCACATATGCATTCATCAAGTAAGTGAATTAAACACACATGCATATAAACACTATGAAATTGAACCAACATAGTCATGCATTCATTGGACAAAAGAAATCGATACTTTACTTGTGATTGTTCATCTCGGCAATCCACACTCATTTGCCACTTCCCATTCATCTTTGGCACTATGCGTTCCAAGCTTGTGATTGAATTTATGCTCAACTCCCTTAAACAGAGTCAATTCTCCTCCTGGATCAATCAACTTGCAACAAGCATTAGTTCGTTCCACAAAAATAGGCATAACAAGTAACTTATATGGATGATAATCAATAGAACCACAATATAAATCACTCATCATGTTGTCCAATTTAGGCATTAAAGTCATAGAATAGGAACTTAAAATCCAGTGATCCCTTTTGATTGTAATTGGCGCCCCATGTGTGGACTCAATTTCTCCAAGAATCTTCAATTTCTTAGGGAAAGCATCCCCCAATTACTCCACCAGGTTCGGTATCATGCTTCTTCACTGTAGGTTTGAGCTTGCCAATCTCAATTTGGCCTCCATCTAACATTAATGTCTTCAATTGGTGCCATAGTTGTCCTCCACCAGGTTCCAGTTCCGCCACTGGTATAGAGTCTAACTGAAATCCATTTGCATCATATAACACCAGCTCCTTAGGGCAAGCATTCCTGAAATCCCGCAAAGAAACAACAACAAAACTAGAAAGAAAAGGGTTAGTGTTGGCTTTAGACCAAGCTTCTTTGTACAAAAGTACAAACAAACTTTTCTTTTCCTCATACACGTCCCTCATTTCTCTCTTGTTTAAAATTAAAACTTGTTTCTTTTGCCCTACTGATTTTTCCTCAAGAATGGTGATTTTATCTTCACCTTTTCCACTCAAGTCACCATTCTTTTCTCTCTTCTCTTTGATGGTATCGATCACACCCTTATCATCTTCTCTCAATTTTTGCTCTCCTTCTGCAAAGCCATCGGCTTTCCTCTCAAGCTCACATTTTGCAAGGCTCTCATCCTTCCTCTCTTGCTCTCCTTTTGTAGGGCTCTCAGCCTTCATCTCTAGCTCTCTTTTTGTAAGGCTCTCAGCCTCTTCTCCTCCTCACGCTTCGCCAAAGCTTTTAATTCCTTTAAAAGTTTTGCACCAGCTTCTCTCATGCCTTTTAGACTCTCGCTGGAACTTTTGTCGTCTTCAAGCCATTCTTTATGGCGTTTCTCTTCGAGGTATTCTTTATGGTGTTCAACTCTAGCAGTTTGATACCCATCTCTTGCATATTCCCTATAGTAGTTTCTATTTTGCACATTGCATCCTCCCCTTTCCCTAGATTGGTCACGACGCCATGTTTCTTCTCCATACTCATCAAAATCATTTTCAGCATGACTATAGTGCACATGAGTCGACTTCCAGGCTCTTCGCCTCTCTAACCATTTCAATGCCCCATCAGGAGGACGAGACAATTCAGCTAAGGACTTTCTGCTTCCTCTATCAATTCTCAAACTTTCCATGATATATCACCTACAAGAAAGTGTTAGTAAAAAATAATTCCTCACGTGTCTCACTCGTGTTTATTCACTCTTGTCAAGGGATGTATCTCTCAGCCTCTTTCCTCTCTTGATTCTGCTTTAACTTTACAAGTTAGGATTAGATATCATAAAATCAAGCAACCAACTTGCAACAATTAATTAACTGAAACAATGAAAGCCTAAAGAAGAAAGAATGGGAAAAACAATTCTAGAACAAATTATGACTTCTACAAACAAGAAGAAAGATCACACACAAAGACAAGGTAATGTATGTGATTGAATATTGATAAGCTGAGTAACTATGAAACAACAATCACCCAACACAAGAAAAGGCACAAAAATCGCAAAATAAACAAAGAAACCCGAATTGGCAGCAAAATTTTGTAGGTGAGCTGATATACAAAATTCGGCAGAATGCTCTAAATTCCAGAATGGGCAGAAGAATTTTGTATGTGAGCAGACAAACAAAATCGACAACTGTCACACAAAATTCCCAATTTCCAGCAATAATTTTGTATAGAAACTCGTATACAAAACTCATAGAATTCAATCAACAATCCCAATCAATCAACTCAATTCACCCCAATTTTGATCACTTGCAAGAATTAATGTAAACTTGCAATTCCATCAAGAACAACTTAATTCCTCCTACCAATTCTTAATTGCCTTCACCCTTCTTCTCTCATTTCTCCTTTTTTTAAAAAAAATATATATATATATATATAAGGCTGTCGACTAGGATGTAGGAAATAGGAAGAACAAAGAACAAAACCAAAGAAAAGAAAATGCCACGATTTGGATGAGCAACGAGAACACAAAAAAAAAATAATAAATGGAATAACAATAACAAGATATGATTGATTCAATCTGTAAGCTCCGCTACCAAATGATACAGCAACAACCCTAAAATTCCACTAGGATCACCTCTGCAACTAATTGATCCCAAAGACCTCCATTCTCCAATCAAACTAGGGTTTAGTATCCCTATTCTTCACCTCTTAAACTCAAGGATTAGGCAACAAACAATGAGGAATACAAGGAGTTGATTAATCACCACAAGTAAAACACTTGACAAGAGAAATCAATCCTAAAGAGTAAAGCTAAGAGAATCCCTCTCTTGTTTTTTGATTGAATCCCTCAATCAAGAAGCACACCAAAGGAGAGCATTTAGCTTCTTTAAAAATCACTCAAATTTCATGTATATATTCTCATGTATATTCTGATTTCAAACTTCATACATGGTTGGCTTTTATAGAAGCCAAAAAGTAAAGGATTGAATTGAAAATACAAGCACTAAACATCTTTTGTTTTCTTTGATGCACACCAACCACACTAACACCAACCACACCAACCACACTAACACCAACCACACTAACCACACTAGTGGGAATCTTTAACTCCAAAGTGAATTTTCCAACCTGAAAATGAATAGTAATTTCCGGCAGTAAATAGTAATTTCCTGCAGTGAATAGTACTTTCCGGTTGAGCAGTAAAAAACGGCTACTTTTGACTTGAATCCTTCAAAATGCTCACAAACTTAGGAATCTCTTTAAATTCATCTCCAAACTTGTCCAACTTATCTTCTTGTAATTCATGATTGACACAAGCTTGGGCATAATGTAGCTTGCGATTCTTTATCATCTTCAATCGAGCCCTTGTGACTGGTCCTTGAGGAAAGCTAATGGCGTCATCACCTTCTTGAGTTCCACTAGGTGTTGGTTTGCTCGTATCAGCTATGCCTTTCATGCAATTAAACTTGAAAACACAGGCAACTATGCCCTTTATGCAACCAAGTTAAAAACTCGTGCAGCTATACCCTTTAATTAAATTTCAAAAACTTGGGCAGCTATGCCATTCAAATTCAAACATTTGGGCAACTATGCCCTTTGAAATTGACTTCAAAAAACTCGGGCAGCTATGTCCTCTATATGTTCAAAAATTTGGACAGCTATGCCATTCATATGCTCTAATTCAAAAAAATCTGGGCTGCTATGCCCCTCTCAATAGTTTGGGCAGCCATGCCCGCCATGCAATCGTGAACTTGGGCAGCTGTGCCCTTCCATTTCAAAAACATGGACAACTATGCCCTTGATTTAAAATCAACTTGAAAGATTCGGGCAGCTATGCCCCTCATATGTCTAAAAAACTCGGGCACCTATGCCCTGATGAACTTAAATCAAAAACTGGGCAGCTATGCCCATGGTATAATCAACTTCGAAAATGCGGGTAGCTATGCTCTCTCTCAACATTAGAAAATTAGGGCAGCTATGCTGTAACGTCCCGAATTTTTCATAATTAAATTTTGGAATTTTAATTCCAATTTTATCCTCAAGATAATTTCCGAGTTTTTGGTCAAGAAAATTATTTCTTTTCCTTGGAAATATCCCTTTATTTAGGATTTAATCCCAAATCAAGGTTGAGGTTCGAGCCGTTTCGTGTTTGGGCGTGAAACAGAGCTTTTGGAGTAGTTTTGGTAAAACTACGTCGTTTTCAGTTTTGTCAAAAAAAAATGACCGGGCAGGCGGGTTGACCGCACCTAAGCGAACGACGGGTCGTTTGGCTTAGCAGGCCAACCCTAGCCCTTCCCTTTTTCCTTCTTTTCTTTTCTTTCCTCTCTTTTCCTTTTCTTTTCCGCCGCTCCCATCCTCTTTCTCATTGTCTCTCTTTTCTCTTTGCTGTCTCTCAAGCGCTCAAAGCCGCCAGCCCCATCTCCTCTCATCTTCCCTTCCTTGTATCGCCGCCGCCAGCGAGCACCTGCAAAAGGAGGAGAGCGGCCGTGGAGACTTGGGACGAGCGCGAAAAGTTTCGGAGGTCCGCTGGAGCCTGCCGCCGTCACCATCCGGTAAGCGTCGTTCCTTTTCTTCCTATTCGGTTTTCGAGCTCTAATGGGGTTAATCGGACCTTTGATCTGTTCTGGTGGTTTTTGTGTGTTGGTTTTCGATCGGTGGCGGTCATGACATTGTGGATGTCGGCTGTGCATGGGTTCTGTGGTGTTGATGGCGTTTTGGGTGCATTTCCACAGTGGGTCCGTGTGGGTGTTGTTGCTGCTGGTAGTTTCCTTATCGGTAGTGGTGTTGATTGAGCTCGGGTCGGTGTGTTGCTTCCGGGCCGGAGGGTTGTTGCTCAAAATCAGTGTTGCACCTTGGAATTGAGGTCTTGGTGCACGGATCTACTTTTTGGTAAGGTTGTTTCACTCTTTCCTCTTTTCGGATGAGTTAAAGCATGTAATTGTTGTAAGATTGTGGAATAGGATTTTCGTGTTTGACTATCCGGGTTTGGCAGTTCTTTGGTGTTGTGTCGGGGTTGTTTTGGAATTCTGATGAAGTGAGACCGGAATCCGGTGGGAGTTTGTTGTTCCGACGATTGTTGACCGGAATCCGGCGTCCCGGGTACTGTTCCGGCGAGCTCGGGATCTTTCCGGAGAAGTTCGAGATCTGCTTCGGCAAGACAATTCCTTCTTCAATTGTTAACGGTAATTCCCGGTTGGGTTGTAGTTAAATTTTTGTACGTAGCATGTACTGTAAATGTTTGTAACTCATGCATCAAAAGGAAACGAAAATAGTGGAGCGAGTTGAGTGACGTGGCCGGGTTAAGTCCGATGTGCATAGAACTCCTAGGTCGGGTATTCTTGGGCTCGGGTAAGTTTTTAGAACGGGAGTTTGGAAACCGGGCCCAGGCCCAATAACGAAGCTCTATGACCTTTAAGTTATAAAAATAGATTATAAGAGATGGGCTTTAAGTCCAGGGACATTTATGGATTTTAATGGTAGATTTTAAGGAAGTGGGCTTTAGGCCCAGTGACCTTGTGGGCTTTAGGCCCAATTAAAAGGTAATTAACCTTTAATGGGCTTTAGGCCCAAACTTGGAGGAATGCGTGAATTGGGTTCTGGACCCAATGGTTAACTTAGTAATATAAGCTAGGCCCTTAATCTTTGATCAAGTCAGTACACCAGTGGATGATGGATTCGAAAATGGAATCGGTGACATTTACAAGAATTATTTGGGCTTGGATACTGATACTTTGGTATGGGCCGAGTGTCACGGGTTAAATTCGAGATCATTGCTTTGACATGCATTCATTTAACTGTCATGAATAAAATCTGATATGTTGTATCTGTTCGTAGGATGCTATGTGCATAGGAATGTGAGGCGGATTGTGGCTTTAGCTTCTGAGGCAATCCTTATGGCCAAGGTGAGGACATATAAACCTTGATATGCTTTACTGCCTGCGGTGCTCAGGTTGATAGGCTTGGTACATAGTTTGGTAAATGATTTTATGCTGCAAGTATTTTATGCCTGGTTTGGCTTGTTGTGATACATGCTTTGGCTGTGATGTGTGCCTGACTGTGTATGTTCTTCGATGCCATGTTAATTGTGATGAGGTGATAATGTCATGCTAATTATTATGAGCTGAAAATGCCATGTTGATTATTTATGGGCTGGTATTGCCTTGTTTTATAATATGTGCTGTTATGCCAATATCATGTGTTCTTGTGAGCCTTAGGCTCGGTTTAGAGACTCTCTCTGGTGGCACACCACCTGTAAACACACTATGAGAATCACTCAATACATAAGTCATAACTGATAACAAATAATTACAAATAATACATGATCTACTGTGGGGCTGTTGACCGGTAGCACCGAGTGGGAGAGAGGGTACCCCTCGGGTCCTATTACTATAGTGAGGTATACTCACAGAGACGGCGACGAGGGGATTGATGGGTACGCCCCTCGATTAGTATATTAGTGAGAGTACCCCTCAAAGAGCTGGCGTCTTAGGGATTGTCGGGTATACCCCTTGGTTATTTGTTATTACCTATTCTTTTGGTGAGAGCACCCCTCACAGAGCTGGCGACTTGGGGACTAACGGGTGTGCCCCAAGATTCTTGTTTATGTATTCCTTTGAGGAGAGCACCCCTCCTAGAGCTGTCGGCCACTTGGTTATTAGTGGTTTTCTTTTGTCGGAACTTACCCATTCTGGTGTATTGATATATGTATATGTATATGTTCTATGTTGGGCATACGCCCTGGGGAGCTGGCCAGTCGCTACCGCGCCCGACGCACACAATAGAGGGCCCTAATAAATTATACAACGCAAATGATATAATTAAGCATAACTATAATAAGTTGATTAACGGTAAGCATGGGAATAAAGTCTGATCTTGACTTTGTATTGTGCACTGTGTCTTGTTTGTGCTTTATGGCTGATATTGCCGGGTACTGATGTATTCGCGGTTGATTTGTACTAGTATGTCCTGGTTTATTTGTTTGTGGTGAGACAGTGGTTGCTCTCACCCCCTCACAGTTTTTACAGAGGTTAACCGATCGTGGATCAGGGACGCATTCAGGTAACTGTGCCTACTTTCTTTCGGGGATGGATCCATAGGTTGACACTCCATATGTTTGCCTTTGTCATTGGACTCATTATTGATTTCCGCTGCATAACTTATTGGGATGCTGTTTTTTTGTTATATTTGGACTAATCATTTGTTATCCCGGTTGGTTTGCCGGTGTTTACTTGGCTTGTTGAGCCTGATTTATGTTTGAGTCTTTTAATATCCCGATGTTTGTTTTGCTATTGTGCGATATTGACGAGTCATTTTACTCGGAGGTTTTGGCATCCCTGGACTCAAGGGCATTTTTTTTTTTATTGCTATTTATGTTTTGTATATTTAGTTTTGGGATGCGGTCATTTCATATGCCCCTCATGTTCAAAAATCCAAGCCACTATGTCTTTTGTTCAACTTTCAAAATTAGGGCATCTGTGCCCCTTACTCAAGTTCGAAAAACTAGGGCTGCTATGCCCTTTGCACATCCATTCCAAGAAACATGGGCAGCTATGCCCTTAGGATCAGATATTAACTCTAATGGGGTAGCATGCCCCGAAAATCACACAATTCAAACCATGGGATAGCATGTCCCTAGCATCTTTTCGCAAAAAAGGTTGGGCCTTACAACTTGTTTTATTGAGAATGCCCAAACTCATCAGTAAAAGTTGGGGCTTACATCTCCTCGAATGCCCAAGCTCACATCTTGACTCATCAATAAACGTTGGGTCTTACATCTTCTTGAATCCCCTAGACAACGCACAATAACTTTATAAAAACTGGGACTTACATGATCTCAAGAATGCCCCTAACAACAACATATGAATTTTGGGCCTGGTAGGGCCCATATGCAAAATATCATAAATCCAAGCAATGTATATGAGTGCCTCTTGGTTTTCAAGGAAGGGTTTTACTCTCTCTCTCTCTCTCTCTCTTTTCCCTACCTCTTTTCCTTTCTTTTTTGAAATTGGATTTGGGTATCTCTTTCCTTTCTTCAGGCTTTACCGAGTCTAAGACTCCATAAGACAAACCTTGGGGTACCCAGGGACCTCTTTCGAAGCTCGTTCGGATAATTCTAAGGCAAAGATGAGTGAGGATTCTCGTGAGAGAGTAGACCAGCCAAGGAAAGGCATCCTTCAAATGTGCAAACATGATTTCGAGCCATAGGGGTAGATGAGGTCGTTCTACTTGCGCCTTGTAGAGGTGGATAAAACCATAATTCATGCTGCTGCTAAGCCATCAGATAATGATCACCAGGTGCTTTGTCCTTGTTCACTCCTCTGTCTTTCACATTTCTCTAATGTATCGGGCCCCCTCTCTATGCATGTCAAGAAGTCGTCAATGATTTCATTCATACTAAGGTGACTGCAAACATTTTGTGACAAATCAATTCTTGGTTAAACGGATGGACCATTGGTAGAACGGGTGTCAAAGTTTGGTTTACCAAGCAAGTTCGACTTGGAGTGGGAGGGATTTTTATTTTGACCGCACCTTTATTTTAGGTTGCCTACGTATTCCTAAACATAGCACTCTCTTTGTCTTGTTTCTTTCTTTCTTTTTTTTTTCCTTTTTTTTCTTCTTTTTTCTTTGTTTTTCTTTTTTTTTTTTAAGGAAACACCTTCGCTATCGTGTAGACGTTTTTTTTTTTTCTAAAAATGGATTGGTGTTTTTGAGGGTGTTCCCTTTTTTTTTTTTTTTTTTTTTTTTTTTTTTTTTTTTTTTTTTTTTTTCCTTTTTTTTTTTTTTTTTTTTTTTTTTTTTTTTTTTTTTTTTAAGGAAACACCTTCGCTATCGTGTAGACGTTTTTTTTTTTTCTAAAAATGGATTGGTGATCTTGAGGGTGTTCCCTTTTTTTCTCATTTTTTTCTTTTTTTTGTGCCATGTTTAAGAAATCAGGTCCTCGTAGTTCGGGTGAAGGCGGGCCAAATGTCTCACCTTTCACAGTTTTCCCCATTGATCGAAATCAGACTATTCTAAGAAAGCTTCTTCCCCCAAGTCTTTAGTGAAGGTTGTGTCTGAAGTTGGTGTCTAGTTCAAGGTTTTTAGGTGTGGGTGCTCCACATTAGCTAAGGGTTTGCACTTCAAGCACTACTCTATTTCCAAAATAGGAGACTTCTTTCTTAAGGCTTCGGCCAGGATCCTAGAATCTAGTGTGGAGCCACGTTGATAAGTTGGGTTTCAATGGCTTAACTATGAATTGATCCATTAGTAGTTCGGCAAGCCAAACTTGAAATGTTTGCAAAATCCGTTCACCTTAGGATAAACTATGTCACTTTCTAATTCGTGAAATACAATCATCGAGATAGGAAAGAAAAGGCACATTTTATTGATTAAGTGAACAGGCGACACAAAGGCAAAGTCATAAGAATGATGAAGAAAACTTGCACTCCTTTCAAACATAGCAAACACTATTGCTTATCAGCCCTCTCACATCTCTACATCTTTTAGGGGCAAGACTATCTCATTTTGTTCCACCAGTTCCTGGATCTCGTGACGGAGTCTAAAACAATCATCTGTGGCATGTCCGGCCGCTTGGTGGAATTCACAAAACTTATTCCGGTCTCCTCTAATCAAAATTCTAGATTTAGGCTCCAAAGGCTGCAACAGGTTTACCTCCATGCACTTCTTGAACATCTTTCCCAAAGACATAGGAAGAGGGGTGAATTCCCTAAATCTCGACCCAACTTGCACCGGTGCCTGGGTAGTCACATGATTTACTTCAACGGACTTGTTTCCTTGTGCTGAGCTGAAGTTGCGCCTAGGGTTAGTAATGTCCACTACCACTTTGATCTTGCTGGAACCAATTGCACCCTCTAAAACGCCCGTATCCCGAATTTACAAAATAAAATAATTAAATAAAAGAAATTAACCAAAATGCCCCTGAAACTTGGGATACGTAAATCAATGCCAAAAACATTATCCGTGTACCTTACTAAACTGAGATGTCATAGAAGAACAAGAATAAACCGGCTTATCAAGCCATAAATCAACCCGGCAAACAGCCGAAACAACATCAAGTATCAAACCCCGGCAACCCGCCGACAATGTAATAAAACAAGAATGACATCTCAACAGATTTCAATGCAGCTGAAGATAAAGATAAAATAAAAACAAGAGAAGAAAATGATATGCTTGTCAGCTCTCTGGATCCAACCGGGAGAAGAAGCACAGCTACCTGCTGGGATATCCACGTCCGTACTCCGGCAAGGAAGAGAGAAGCAGCACGCTAACTAAGGGTCTGAAAAACAACGGTGGCGATAATGTGAGTCGCCTACTCAGTGAGCAGTGAGTCGCCTACTCAGTGAGCAGTATAAATCTAGTTATGTAGGTGTGCAAAGCAAGCTCGAAAGGAGTGTAGAGAAACAAGCACTAGTAAGCAAACACACAATAACCAGTACTAAGATGCCAACAACATATAAGCAGATAGTTTATGTTTTACTTCTGTTTGTGTGTTGATATCATTATTATATTTATTATTCAGGGCCCCCTACTGTGTGCGTCGAGCTCGGTCCCGTCTCATGAGACAACCAGGGCGTATGCCCAATATAACCCGGCATATAGCCCAAATATAATCACAGAGAGAGAGAGAGACAGAGAGAAAGAGGGAGGTAGAAAGGGGGAGGTAGAACCGGTCATTACAGATCCATATGCTAAACCGCATATACCATGCTATCCCGCATGCAATCCCGAGGGGTATCACCTCCCGCTTGAACCAACTGGTCATCAGCCCACAGTAGTATATCTTTTATTGTATATTATTCTTATTCATACTTAAGAGTTCATGTGTGCCAAAAAGTTATGATTTATCAGGGTTGTGTGAATTATTCATTAAATCAACATCCGGGTTTCCAACGCACATCACATCACACAGATCACCCAAAATCATATCACATGTTATATCTCATAACAGTTAAACAAGTCATGCTCGTCCAACAAATAGTAATACACTGGCACACAATACAGATCATGGCATGTTAGCAAACAAGGCATGTAACTCAGACAAACCAAACTAACAAGCACATGCAAACGAACATAAAAAGACTTATAAAGTCACCTCAACGACGATTATCCTGTGGAGCTTTCCCCAAGACAGATCTTCCAGCTCCCGAGGTATTACTCGTGCCTGAATACCGGCTCACACAATAAATACAAAACAATTATAACAAACCGTGCATGCATGATACTTATATGCTCAACTGAGTAAAAACCCGACCCTAACTATCCGGTTATATGATTTCAGGGTCTAAGCCCAACAGGGTAACTCCAAAGAGATTGGGACCCAAGGTGCTCTGGGTTTAAGCCCAACTAAGTCCATAAACTATTCTCGGGCCAAAGGCCCATTCCTTATGTCCAAAACGAGTTCCCGGGCCTAAAGCCCATCTCCTTAAATCTGAGACTATCCATTTATGTTATTGGGCCTTGAGCCCATATCTTACAGTCCAGAATAACATACTTGTGCTAAAGAGTTAGGTTGTTAGGCCTGGGCCCGGTTTTTCTAAATGCCGTTATAAGGTCATTCCCGAGCCCAAGAGTTAAACGACCTAAGATTCTATCCGTGTCGGTAAATTTTCGGCAACACACACTCACACCCCCGCACACGGTTTCCACTAAGTCTCAATTACATTAAATGTACATAAATCCATCATTATGTACAAATAAATCCGAGACTAAAAACTGGGAATAAATACCGTTAATGCCGTGAAAATACTGTTTGCCTGAATAATGACCCGAGCCCTCGCCGGAAAATCCCGAGCTTCGCCGGATACCGGTCAACTTCGCCGGAAATTAGCAGCAACAACCACAACAATTCTGCTGCTGCCCAAAACACCCAAGAACGTACAACCATCAACCAACAGTAACATAACACTAAAGGAACCTAACCGGAACGACTAAGAAAAGATTGGAAAATGCAAATTCACCCGCAAAACACCGAGGCTCGGAACTGCCCGGCAACACGAACCTGAACCTCACGCCTCTGCCCTGAACAACCACTTTCCGAGCACCAGCGGTCCCACTGCCGGCGAGGGAACTACCCAGAATCAGACCCCAGCCGTGCACGCACGAAAACCTCACCAAACTCGCCGTCCAGAACAACACCGAGCACCACCACCTTTACTGCCGGCAAGGAGTCAACCACCAGCAGGAACCACCAGATCCGCCAGCACAGCCGACCAAGAACCACGAACCCGCCACCGTCCAACCACCAACACAACACGACAACAAAGCCCGATTAAACCCAGAACCTGAAATTAAAAGAGGAAAAGGAAAAGAAGTCGGAGGCTTACCAGACCAAGGCGACAGCGGCGGCGACTCGAGCTCTGGTCTCGGTTCCGCCCAATCGCACCCAACCCTCAAGACGCTCCTCTCCTCGAGGCAGCAAACGGCGGGGATGTGCAGCAGCAACCCGAGGGGGAGAAGAAGATGGAGATAGGGATGACGTTGGTTGTGAGAAGAGAAGAGAAGGAGAAATTGAGGGAAAAGAGAGAAAAAGGAAGGGGGTAGCATCGGGTGGCTGGAAGGAAAAAAAAGAAGAGAGAAGGGAAAAAGGAAAGAAGGAAGAAAGGAAGGAGGGTTAGGGTTTTGACCCGCCTGGCCAAAACGACGTCGTTTCCTTTTGGCCGGGCGCGGTCAACCCGCCCTAGCTGGGTCAACATCATTTTTTTTTCCTTTCCTTTAACCAAAACGACGTAGTTTTGATTTGAACTACGATAAACCCCGTTTCAACCCGAAACAGGTTCTCAAACCCGACGAATCTCGAACACCCTTTAATACCCACTTAAAATTAACATTTCCAAGGGAAATAATTAATTTATACAACCAAAAACCCAGAAATACATCGAGGGTAAAATTGGAATAAAAATTCCGAAAATTCCATAAATTAAATTACGAAAATCCGGAGCGTTACAGTTCCACCCCTCTTATTAAAATTTCGTCCTCGAAATTAACAAGGCCAGGAAAAGTCAGAACAGATGTGGATACTGCTCTCTCATATGGGACTCAACCTCCCAAGTAGCCTCATTTGGGGAATGACAGCTCCATATGACCCGAACCATTGGAATGGTACGACTCCTCAACTGCCGCACCTCCTGAGCCAAAATCTCCACTGGCTCCTCAACATAGGTCAAATCCTCAGAAACCTCCACCTCTGTCGAGGATACAACATGACTAAGATCAGACCGATAACGCCTCAGCATCGAAACATGGAATACATCATGTATGCGCGACAGCTCCTCCGGCAAGGCCAACCTGTAGGCCAGCGGACCAATCCGCTCCATGATCTCATATGGACCAATATAACGAGGGCCCAACTTGCCCTTCCTCCCAAATCGGATAACACCTCTCCAGGGAGCAACACGGAGGAAAACTCTGTCACCTACATTGTACTCCATCTCCCAACGATGCTTATCAGCAAAACTCTTTTGCCGATCCTGAGCAGCTCTCATGCACTGCTTAACCACCTCGATCTGATCAACAGTCTCCTGGACTATGTCCGGACCAACCACCTGTTTCAGACCTTCCTCATCCCAATAGATTGGACTACGACACTTCCGCCCATACAAAGCCTCATAAGGCGCCAAACTGATACTAGAGTGATACCCGTTGTTATAAGCAAACTCAACTAATGGTAATGTCTCATCCCAAGAACCACTGAAGTTGAGCACACAAGCTCTAAGCATATCCTCCAGTGTCTGTATAGTTCTCTCCGACTGTCCATTGGTCTGCGGATGGAATGCAGTACTGAAATTCAGCTTAGTACCCAAAGCTGACTGTAAGCTCTTCCAGAAGTGGGAAGTAAACCTTGGATCCCTGTCCGACACAATGGATAGTGGAACTCCATGTAGACGGACAATGCCCGAAACATACAACCTCGCCAGCATATCCATTGTATCCGTCTGCTGAATCGGAAGGAAATGAGCTGACTTGGTCAACCTGTCAACAATGACCCAGATGGCATCATGTTGACCCCGGGTCGTCGGTAACCCGATCATAAAGTCCATAGTGATATGCTCTCACTTCCACTACGGAATAGTCAAAGATCTCAGCTTGCAGGCTGAAGCCTGATGCTCGGCTTTCACCTGCTGACAAGTTATACAACGAGTCACAAACTCCGCAACATCCTTCTTCATCCCGGGCCACCAATAACGACTCTTCAAGTTTTGGTACATTTTGGTGCTACCCGGATCCATAGCATATGGCGCATTACGTGCTTCATCCATGATCCATCTTCTTATATCATCGACATCCGGAATACACAACCGATCACCGGTCATCAAAGCACCATCCTTCCAGACATAGAAGCAAGAACTCTCTCCCCCGAGAGCCTTGTCTCGCAACTCTGCTAGATGAGGATCACCAAACTGTAACTCAATGATCTTATCCCGCAAGGTCGGCCGGATGTTCAAACTGGCTAACAACGCCCCAGTAACATCCACCTCCAACTGTGCATCCAACGACCTCAGCTCCACCAAGGAAGGCAAAGCATAAGAAACCGGGTACTCATCCGCAGAAGCCACTCTCTTCCGGCTCAAAGCATCTGCAACAGCATTGGCCTTGCCCGGATGGTGCTCGCTAGTACAATCATAATCCTTCAGAAGCTCAATCCAGCGTCTCTGCCTTATATTAAGCTCCCTTTGGGTCATGATGTACTTCAAACTCTTGTGATCCGTGAAAATTTGACACTTCTCACCGTACAGATGGTGTCTCCAGATTTTCAAAGCAAAGACCACAGCAGCTAACTCCAGATCATGGGTCGGATAGTTTCTCTCATGTGTTCTCAACTATCTGGAGGCATAAGCAATCACCCACCCTCCTGTATCAAAATACATCCCAAGCCTAAACCAGAAGCATCACTGAACACCGTGTACTCCACTCCGGGTCTCGGAACAGTCAAAACCAGTGCAGAAGTCAACCGACTCTTCAACTCTGCAAAACTCTTATGGCAACGATCATCCCAAACAAAGGTACAGTCTTTCCTCAACAGCTTTGTCATGGGACCCACTATTAAGGAAAACCCCTCAATGAACCTCCGATAGTAACCAGCAAGTCCAAAAAAACTCCGTATCTCAGGTGCATTCTTCGGTGGCTCCCAATCCATGACTGCCTTGATCTTGGCCGGATCCACCTTAATGCCTTCACCGGACACAATATGCCCAAGAAACGCGACCTCATCCAACCAAAACTCACACTTGCTGAGCTTGGCATAGAGCTGCTCCTCTCTCAACCTCTGCAAAACCTGTCTCAAGTGGTCCTCATGTTCGGCCTTACTACTTGAGTAGACCAGAATATCATCGATGAACACTACCACAAACCGGTCCAGAAATTCATGGAAGACCTGTTGCATCATACACATGAACACTGCCGGTGCGTTCGTCAGCCCGAACGGAACAACCACAAACTCATAATGACCATACCGAGTGCGGAATGCAGTCTTTGGTATGTCTTGCTCTGCAATCCTAACCGATGGTAACCAGATCGCAAGTCAATCTTCGAGAATACAGATGCACCCTGCAACTGATCGAACAAGTCATCGATTGTAGGCAAAGGATACTTGTTCTTCACAGTCACCTTGTTCAACTATCTATAGTCCACACACATCCGCATACTGCCATCCTTCTTCTTCACAAACAAGACCGGGGCACCCTAAGGTGAGATGCTCGGTCTAATGAAACCCTTATCCAACAGCTCCTCCAGTTGTTTCTTCAACTCCCGAAGTTCTGTCGGAGCCATTCTGTAGGGCGGTATAGAAATAGGTGCAACTCCCGGTACCAAGTCAACTGTATACTCCACCTCCCCCTCCGGAGGCAACCCAGATAGATCATCAGGAAATACATCAGGAAACTCCCGAATAATTAAAATATCCCCCACTCCAGCTACTGGCACCGAAGAATCGACCACATGAGCTAGAAAAGCATCACAACCCTCTCAAATCATCCTGAAAGCTTGGATGGCCGAGATACAACACGCCGATAGGGCTCTTCGTTCTCCAACGAACACCAATCTTCGCCCCAACAGAGAAGATAAAAAAACTTCCCTGGCCCGACAATCAACTACTGCCTGGTGTCTGGACAACCAATCCATGCCTAAGATAACATCAAACTCTCCCAAGTTCATGACAGCAAGATTAGAAGGGAAACTCTCACTGTCATACTCTATAGATACATCTCTACAAACTCGATTAACAACTACTATATCACCTGTGGGTAAACGGACTCTCAGGGGTCTACTAAGGTTATCATCCTCTATTTTATGTGTGTTCATGAATACACGTGATATAAAAGAGTGTGTTGAGCCTGGATCAACTAAAGCATGTGCATACTGACTGAAAACCATAAATGTACCTGCTATAACCTCTCGAGCATCAGCAGCCTCCTCCCAGGTGAAGGCATAAACCCTAGGAGCTGTAGCACTCTGAGTCGCACCCCCGCGGTTCGAAGCTCCAGAACCCCCACGACCTCGACCCTGTTGTCCGCCACCCTTGTTCGGTCCAGAAGAAGCAGCACCACTGGCTACAGAACTCTGCACTGTATATTGGGAACCACTGCCACCACTATCTCTAATCCACTTGTAACATGCTGACTTCTGGTGTCCCGGCTTATTGCAATACCAGCATGTACCCGAAAATCGCGTCGAGGAACCCCGTCCTTGAGATCCAGACTGATAGGACCGTCCTTCCTAGGTTCTGTCGGGTCCACCTTGATAGTTCTGCCCTCGGGACTTCTTCTAACCTCGGTAACAAGAGCCCTGTCCACCAGAATAATCTGCATCTCCGGCATCAGAGTACTGTTTCTTTTGTCCAGAAGCAGATGACTGCTTTCTCTGCTCGGCTGCCCGAGCCTTCTTCCCGATCCATTGAACCCTCTCAGCGTCAAAAGCAGCCTCACAAACAGCCTCCCAAGTCTTGTGCCTTTCACCAGCCACAGCTATCGCTAAATCAGTGCATAGGGCACTAACAAACCGCCTACACTTAGCCACCTCATCGGGTACAAACTCCTTGGCGTAAGAGAGAAGGATGTTGAACCGGATCCTGAATGCCAATACCGACTCATCTAGCCACTGCTTCACCTCCAAAAACTGCTTTTTCTGCCCCTCCAGAAAACCAACAGTGAGAAACTCCTTGTAGAATTTCTTTTTTAAATCGTCCCAAGGCATCTCCACCGGCCTCGGTAGGTTGGCCACAAGTTCCTGCCACCATGTCAATGCATAACCCGTGAACCTGTGTGCTGCAAAACGAGCGCTGTGCTCAGTTGAACATGTGAACTTCTCAAGAACATTCTCCACCTGGCGGAACCAATCATCAAACTCCTTGGCTTCGTCCTCCTCACCCGAGAATTCCTTGACCGCCGACTTATCCATATGCTTATATCCACTCTCCATACCACCTGCCACAGCAGGTGCAACCAGTTAGGCACCCTGCTGCTGCTGCTGGAACTGTTGCCACTGCAAGAAAGCCTGATACTCCTGGAACGAAGGGTCTACAACAGGTGGTACGGGTGGCACTACATTCTGTTCTCCTCCACCTGCAGCATCATTCCCTGCTGCATTATTGTTCCCCTGTCCAATGGGAACCTGCATCACCGCCACGTTGTCGGAGACATGAGTAGCGGTGTCATCCTCAGCATTGTGCTGCCCCTGGTGATCCTTATCAACGCATATATGAATGCAAATGGGTCAAAATCACTTTTAAAGTTATAAATCCGAAAACAGGCTTAAACACAGAAATCACTTTGAAAGCAAAGTTTAAAACACTTTTAAAACCAAGGATCCAAAGCCTGCTCCGCTACCATGCTGAAACGCCCGTATCCCGAATTTACAAAATAAAATAATTAAATAAAAGAAATTTACCAAAATGCCCCTAGAACCCGGGATACGTAAATCAATGCCAAAAACATTATCCGTGTACCTTACTAAACTGAGATGTCATAGAAGAACAAGAATAAACCGGCTTATCAAGCAAAAAATCAACCCGACAAATAGCCGAAACAACATCAAGTATCAAACCCCGGCAACCCGCCGATAATATAATAAAACAAGAATGACATCTCAACAGATTTCAATGCAGCGGAAGATAAAGAAAAAATAAAAACAAGAGAAGAAAATGATATGCATGTCGGCCCTATGGATCCATCCGGGAGAAGAAGCACAACTACCTGCTGGGATATCCACGACCGTACTCCGGCAAGGAAGAGAGAAGCAGCACGCTAACTAAGGGTCTGAAAAACAACGGTGGCGATAATGTGAGTCGCCGAATCAGTGAGCAAAACACCAAGGCTCGAAACTGCCCGGCAACACGAACCTGAACCTCACGCCTCTGCCCTGAACAACCACTTTCCGAGCACCAGCGGTTCTACTACCGGCGAGGGAACTACCCAGAATCAGACCCCAGCTGTGCACGGACGACAACCTCACCAAACTCGCCGTCCAGAACAACACCGAGCACCACCACCTGTACTGCCGACAAGGACCCGACCACCAGCAGGAACCACCAGATCCGCCAGCACAACCGACCAACAACCACGAACCCGCCACCGTCCAACCACCAACACAACACGACAACAAAAGCCCGATTAAACCCAGAACCCGGTGAAAATAAATTAAAAAGGAAAAGGAAAAGAAGTCGGAGGCTTACCCGACCAAGGCGACGGCGCGGCGACTCGAGCTCTGGTCTCGGTTCCGCCCAATCGCACCCAGCCTTCAAGACGCTCTGAAACACTCGTGTCCCAAATTATCAAATAAATAATAATAATTGACCAAATTGCCCCTGAACCCGGGTTACATCAACCAATGCCAAAACATTATCCATAAACCTTAACTTAAAATCTTAGTAAACTGAGAAGTCATAAAGATCAAGAGTAAACCGGCTTATCAAGCCATAAATCAACCCGGCAAACAGCCGAAACAACATCAAGTATCAAACCACGGCAACCCGCCGACAATGTAATCAAAATCAAGAATGACATCTCAACGAAATCCAATGCAGCAGAAGATAAAGATAAAATAAAAATGAAAGAAGAAAATGATATGCATGTCGGCTCTATGGATCCAACTGGGAGAACAAGCACAGCTACCTGCTGGGATATCCACGTCCGTACTCCGGAAATGAAAAGGGTAGCAGCAAGCTAACTAAGAGTCTGAAAAACAACGGTGGCGATTATGTGAGTTGCCTACTCAGTGAGCAGTATAAATCTAATTATGTAGGTGTGCAAGGCAAGCTCGAAAGGAGAGTAGAGAAACAAGCACAAGTAAGCGAACACACAATAACCAGCATCAACATGCCAACAACATATAAGCAGGCAATGTGTTTTACATCTATTTGGTGTGTTAATTTAATTGTTATATTTATTATTCAGGGCCCCCTACTGTGTGCGTCAAGCTCGGTCCTGTCTCATGAGACAACCAGGGCGTAAGCCCAATATAACCAGGCATATAGCCCAAATATAACCATAGAGAGAGAGTGAGAGAGAGAGAGAGAGAGAGAGAGAACGAGGGAGGTAGAAAGGGGGAGGTAGAAGGAGAGAGGTAGAACCGGTCACCACAGACCCATATGCTAAACCGCATACCATGCTTTTCCGCATGTAATCCCGAGGGGTATCACTTCCCGCTCGAACCAACCGGTCATCAGCACACAGTAGTACATCTTTTATAGTTTATCATTCTTATTCATACTTAAGAGTTCATGTGTGCCAAAAGTTATGATTTATCAGGGTTGTGTGAATTATTCATTAAATCAACATCCGGGTTTCCAACCAACAGTACTTCACACAGATCACCCAAAATCACCACATGTTATTTCTCATAACAACTAAAAGTGATGCTTAACCAGCAAATAGTAACACACAGGCACACAATACAGATCATGGCATGTTAGCAAACAAGGCATGCAACTCAGACAAACCAAACCAACAAGCACATGCATACAAACATAAAAAGACTTATAAAGTCACCTCAACGACGATTATCCTGTGGAGCTTTCCCCAAGACAGATCCTCCAGCTCCCGAGGTATTACCCGTGCCTGAATACCAGCACACACATAAATTACAAAAGTAATTATAATAAACCGTGCATGTATGATACTTATATGCCCAACTGAGTGAAACCTGACCCAAACTACCCGGTTACGCAATTTCAGGGTAAAGGTGTTCTCTCACCTAAACTCCTACAATCAAGTCCTAAGGTCCATCGGCTTAAGCCCGTCTAAATCCCAAATAATTTCTCGGGCCTAAAGCCCACTTCCACAAGTCCACAACAAATCCAATTATGAATTTTGGCTTAGAACCCATTCCTTAAAGTCCATAACGAGTTCCTGGGCCTAAAGCCCATATCCTTAAATCCGAGACCATCCATTTACGGTTTTTGGGCCTTGAGCCCATATCCTACAGTCCAGAATAACATACTTGTGCTAAAGTGTTAGGTTATTAGGCCTGGGCCCGGTTTTCCTAAATGTCGTTCTAAGGTCATTCCCGAGCCCAAGAGTTAAACGACCTGAGATTCTATCTGTGTCGGTAAATTTCCGGCCACACACTCTCACACCCTGCTCTCGGTATTCCACTAAATCTCTGTAATGTTTAAATGTACATGTTTTACGAAACAACGAAGCATATACATAAAGTTGAACCCGAGACTAAGCCGGAATTACTGTGCAAAAGCAGAAAAGAAATTCCATCCGCCGAAATAGTACCGGATCCTTTGCCGAAAGATCCCGAGCTTCGCCGGATTCCGATCAACCTCGCCGTCAGAATTCGCCAAAGCACCAAACAACCACAACAGCACTGCCATAACCCAGAAACTCCAATTCAACAACACATACACCATAAAAACGAATAGGAGAAGGAAAGGGCTTAGCATCCTTACCGGAATAATCACTGCTCCAACCCGGATCTGCCCGGATCCGTGAAACAGCAGCACTCGAGCCTCTGTCCGAACATAACACCACTGCCGGCAGCAACCAGCGATGACCACACCTGACCCGCCAAACCAAACACCACAACAAACACCATCACCGGCCACCAAGAACACACCACCCCAAACGCAACCGGGTCAGACCCGAAACCAACAAAAGACGAAGCAAGGGAAATCAACAGAGGCGGCGACACTTACTGGAGGCAGCGAAGAAGAGGAATGCCACACGCAGGTGACCCCTCGTCAATCTGCACAAAACCCGACCTTCACAAAAGAAAAGAAAAGAAAACCCAAATCGGGTTAGCTCACTGACGCAGCAAGATGAAGAGAGGGGAAGAGGAGGAAAGAACACGGGGAAGTGGAGGGAAGAACACCGCTAACCGAGCGAATCCTAAGGCGACGGTGTAGAGGCCACCAGCAGCCGCCAAGTCGTGCTCGACCCCCTTTCTCCTTCTTTCACCCTCATCGGCAGTTAGCGTGAGAGAGAGGAAGTCGCAGACGGTGGCGGTGTGTGTGTGTTTGATCGGGAGCACGGGGAGAAAAAGGAGAGAAAAGAGAAAAGGTTGGGTGGTGCCGTCGGGTGTGGAGAAGGGAGGAAGAAAAGAAAAGTGGAGAGAAAAGAAAGAAAGAAAGAGAAAAGGGTTAGGGTTGGCCGGCCTGGTCCAAAACGACGTCGTTTTGGACTAAGGCGCGGTCAACTCGCCCTTGGTCAACGCCCGCTAGGATTTGAGGGTTTTGTTTGTTTTTTTTTTTCCCCTTTACCCAAAACGACGTAGTTTAATCTAAAACTACGGTAAACCCCGCGTTTCTTCCCGAAACACATTTTATCTCCAACGAAAGCCGTACCCGCCATACCAACGACTTAATACTAATATATCCAAGGTAAAATAATTTATTTTCCTAGTCCAAAAATCCAGAAATTCCTCAAGGGCACAATTGGAATAAAAATTCCGAAAATTCCATAAATTAAATTATGAAAATCCGGGGCGTTACACGCTCCTCTCCTCGAGGCAGCAAACGGCGGCGATGTGCAGCAGCGACCCGAGGGGGAGAAGAAGATGGAGATAGGGACGACGGTGGTTGCAAGAAGAGAAGAGAAGGAGAAGTTGAGGGAAAAGAGAGAAAAAGAAAGGGGGTAGCATCGAGCAGCTGGAAGGAAAAGAAAGAAGAGAGAAGGGAAAAAGGAAAGAAGGAAGAAAGGAAGGAGGGTTAGGGTTTCGACCCGCCTGGCCAAAATGACGTCGTTTCGTTTTGGCCGAGCGCGGTCAACCCGCCCTAGCTTGGTCAACAGCTTTATTTTTTTTTCCTTTCCTTTAACCAAAACAACGCAGTTTTGATTTGAACTACGATAAACCCCGTTTCACCCCGAAACAGGTTCTCAAACCCGATGAATCTCGAACACCCTTTAATACAGACTTAAAATTAACATTTCCAAGGGAAATAATTAATTTCTACAACCAAAAACCCGGAAATACATCGGGGTAAAATTGGAATAAAAATTCCGAAAATTCCATAAATTAAATTATGAAAATCCGGGGCGTTACATCCTCCAACTGTGTCCTTGCCCCAATGAGGGCTTTGAAATTAGCATAATAATTGCTAATCATGCGATCATGATACATCAGCTGAAGGTTTTTTATCACCATTTGCACCTGCTCCTCTTGTGGAGGTCGATTCACCATTAATGATGCCTTGTTACGCCACCTTGTGATAAAGGCTGAGAACGTCTCTTGGGTTTCTTGCTTAGACGTCTCGAGATCCCTCTTGGTCACATCCACTTCGGTGTTGTAGCTATATTGATTCAAGAATTCTTTGCAGATGTCATCCCACTTGCTCACCTTACTCTTATCCAAATTCATGAACCACTTTAGGGCTGCTTTTGATAAAGTCCTTTGAAATAATTGGGCTATCAACTCGGGCCCAATCCTCATAGGTTGCAGCATCCTGACATAGATCTTTAGATGAGTTGTTGGGTATCCCATTCCACTGAATTTCTCGATATCCGGCATCTTGAACTTTTCAGGAAGGCGGGCTTCAGGGAACAAAGATAGACGTTCCAAGTCCCAATCATCCTCTTTCCTCTTCATGGCTTTCAGTAATTCTTCCACTCTTCTAGGTCTCTCCCCATCTTTTTTGGATTCCTGAGTCATCGAGTCATCATCCTGGACGACCACCACATTATTCTCAATGCCTGGTTTCGAGACTTGTCCCCCATCACTCCCAGGGGACACCATCTTCCCTTTCTTCATAGCAAATAGTGCATCTCTGACATTCGAATCTTTCAGCAGATCTAAGGATTCCTCAGCCACATTGGTCTTAGCAACATTGTCCTCACTCATCTTGCCCTAGTATTTGGATTGCAGGTGTCAGGGTCCACGGTACCCTAGAGGCTTCTTGACTCACACATTTTTGTTGGTTTTCTTTTTAGGTATGTACAAATGAAAGAGGGCACTCTATCTACACTTACTTGAATTCACAACAATAATCACCCAAATACACGTACCACTTATTGATTCACAATGCATGAGATGCTCAGGGTATGCAGCTGGTTGGTGTGAATACCTGACCCAAAATCACTTGGGCCTATTCACCTATTCTTTACACCTTCTTCATAACCATCATCCAAAATCTTTGGAGTCGCCACCCAAATTTTATTAAGGGACAAAAATTTGGGAAAAACACTTCATGTGACTCTCTTTAGGCAACTGGATAACGAACTAAAGATGTTGGACCCGGGGATTCGTCATGGATAGGAAGGTGTTAGGTACCCATCAATGTTGGGGCGAAACTTTGTGCAATTAGAGGATTTTGTATGCCTTGTGCAAGTGTGCAAGTGTGAGCACCAAAACACATAATAACTGAATATTAAAAAGAAAGGGGAGAAGAAGAAGATTGGGCTTGAGTTTCCACCACTAGAAACCACTTACGTACCCCGGCGACCGGGTTCAAAGACCACGTAGTTCTTGACATGGCATCTCAACAGTCACATCGTCTTAAACATCAACATCTCAGAAGCAATCGGTCAAGCAAAAAGGGATTAGGATTACCTCTTGTAGCCCTCCTCTAGCTCCTTGGTTTGGGTTGTGCCTCCCACACAATTTCCTCCCACTACTCAACTCATTCTTGGAGTTCTTCTTGATTTTTCCCTTTTGCTGCCTTCAATGGATGATGCTACCCACGAAATTCTACCAGAGTTTTGCCTATGGAACTATTTCGTAAGCTTGGAGAGATAGAGTTTCTCCAAGCTTCAAGGCTTTATGAAGAGTGTTTGTGTAATGGAATGTTTCCTTTGAAATGTGAGAGGAGGGTCCTATTTATAGTGTTCTGGGTAGCCTAGGGGCGTGGACCAACTTAATGATCAAGGTAATGGCCAAAAATCTGGGCTAAAATCGAGTAGAATCAGATTACGGGCGAAAAATCAGGGAGAAAACGCGTTTCTGGGTGTGCATGACCGTCATGGCCGGCGGTCATCCTATGGATGACAGCCACGCCGGGAGGTCATGGGTGGAAGACCGCCCAGTCCCGGCGATCATCCCGAGATGACCGCCCGTGCCTACGCGTCTCACCCGTTCTTTCCTTTTTTGGTGCCGATTCTCCCCTAATTCCTCCCTGATTGATCCTACCGCGTAATTAACTCCTAGATTGCCCAGAATCCTCTGCTTTCTTGATTACCACTCCTCTCAATCATCTCCTAATTAACTAACTACACATTGATTCCTCATTTTAAGCCAAAATCATACCAAAAATATTCTTGCAATTAAGGAATGACTTAACTCTGATTTTTGTGTCTGCAAGCAAGGTGTTAATGGGGCTGTGCAACTCTGAAGAAAAGTCCATACCTTATTAAATTGGACCCTTACATTTATCTTCAACCCAAGAATAAATATAATTGGGTTTAATAAATAAACAAGCCCAAATTTAATGAGATAAAATACATTTTAGCAATTTAGTCCTTAACATATCCTATGATTAAATCGTCTCATTAATCCTAGGCATATAAAAGTCTTAATTACTATAACGTATAAATTCTACTAAAATTAAACCCCATCCATGCTTCAACCCAAGACTAACTCATCAATCTTATGATTCAAATATATCTGGAGTCTAATCTCAATATAATTTTCATGGGTCAAATTTGGGTGTTCACAGTTGGGGGCCAAAAGATTGCCTCTAGGGAACAGCTTGACCTACTCACATGTGATAATGGATATTGCGTGAGGTCCGAGGCCTATTAATCCCCATCATTGCTAAGCATCGAGAAACGGGTTTACTCAAACCACTATCGCTTAAGGAAAGCATGTAGCGGATTTGGATTCCCTCGCCCTTTAACGGTAGAAGCTTCACATCAATGATCATGAATGCAAGGCACTTATGATGACAAATAAAAAGGCACGCAAGATTCAACAATTGCACCAGGTCTCTTAAACCCACTACTTCCCAAGCGGAGTCGCCAACTATGAATACCCGACCCAAAATCACTTGGGCCTATTCATCTATTCCTATCACCTTCTTCCTTGGGTCAATCCCATGTCATTGGAGCCGCCACCTAAATTTTATTAAGGGCAAAATTTGGGAAAAAACCTTCATATGACTCCTTTAGGCTACGTGGTCATGGTGAACTAAAGACATGGGATCGGGGGTTCGTCACGGATGGGAATGTGTTAGGTACCCATCCGTATTGGGTCAAAACCTTGTGCAATTGGAGAGTGCAAGTGTGCCTTGTGCAGGTGTGCAAGTGTAGAAAATAAAGAGAAGGGGAGAAGAAGAAGATTTGGCTTGCATCCCATTGTAAAACCGAGACTACCTACGTACCCGAGTGACCGGGGTCAAAGCCACATAGTTCTAAACATGGCATTATGTCGCCACTTACATCATCAAAAACATCAGCATATAATCAGCTAGAATCAAATAAAAAGGGATTAGTGTTACCTCTTGTAGCCCTCATTTAGCTCTTTGAATTGGATTGTGTTCTACACCCACCTTCTTGCCACTTCTAAGCTCAATGATTGATCATCTTCTTGATTCCTCCTTGCTGGACTACTGCTGATGTCTCCCACGAAATTCTATCAGAGTTTCTACCTATAAAAGATTCATAAGCTTGGAGAGGTAGAGTTTCTCCAAGCACTCAAGCTTATGGGTGTGTATGTGAAGAATAATGTGTGTCCTCTGAAATGTGAATGGGGTGTCCTATTTATAGTGTTTTGGGTGAGTGCAGGGGCGTAGACCTCTTAATGATGAAGATCTTGGCTGAAAATCTGGGCAAAAACCGTGTAGAATCGAATTAGGAATGAAAATCGGCGAAAAATCAGTTTCTGGGCGCCCATGTCCGCTAGGACCTGGCGGTCATTCCTGAGGACCTGGCGGTCATCCCCGCATGTCCGCCAGGACCTGGCAGTCATCCCTGCATGTCCGCCAGGACCTGGCGGTCATCCCGAGATGGGCGCCCGACACCTTCAGTTTCATGCGTTCTTTCCTTTTTTCAGCCCCCAATCCCCCAAATTTGTCCCTGATTTGATCCTACCGCGTAGACAACCCCTAATCAACCCAGAATCACTCCATTACTTGATGATTACTCCTCTAAATCATTCCATAACTAATTGATTAAACATTAACACCCATTTTAAGCAAAATCATACCAAAAACACAAAATCTAATCAAGTGATTATTTAATTCTGATTTTTCACGAAAATCAGAGCTAAAATTAACCTGCAAGAAATGTGCTAATGGGCTCAATAAACTCTAGAGAATTCTTATTTCATTAACTTGGGCCTCTCATTTTATTCCTAACCAAAAAATGAATCATCTCATCATACTTGGATTGCAACTAAATCAGGAAGCCCAAGTACATATTTTAGTTTAATAAACCTTAATATATATTTTATCCTAAGATTAAATCATCTCATTTATCTTAGAATTCGAATATATATAGGTTTAAATTACCAAAATATATTAATTCTTCTAAATTAAATTTTTAATATGCATTAACCTGAGAACAAATCATCTCATTAATCCTAAGTTCCAGCTTGTTCGAAATCCAATTTTAGTAGAAAATACATGGGGCAAATTTGGGTGTTCACAGGTAGTCACCCGCGTCTAAAACGGATCTTAATGCCGAAAACTTGGGTTAAGTGGCCCTTGCGTAAGGATTATATTGCTCCCAATTTTTATGAAATACAAGATGCTTATTAAATATGTTAGCAATAATTTATAGAGGCATGTATGGATATGGAAGGGTCTTAACATGTGAGTTCTTATCTTCGGTTGACCGCTCATAATAAGTTATTAACCAATGGTGAGAGATGCAGGGAGTATTTAGCTGACAATCCTAATTGCGAGGTATGTTAGCAAGTCGAAACAACTTTGCTTCTTGTTAGATATTGTCATAGAGCTTAGGTGATTTGGGACTTACTACTTGATATTTCATCTTTACTAGCATTTTATAGTTGTGACTTGTGTTCTTAGATTAAGCTTAATATGTGCGGTGAGTTAGGGAGAGGATCAACTGTGGAGTGGAAGACTATTATTGGTGTCACTTGTTGATTATTATGGTGAGCTCGAAATGATAGATGGATTATAGGTAATCTGGGCATTTCTTTGCATGTTAACGCTATTTTCTCTTATGGGGATGAAATTCAATATGCTTTGATGCTTGAGGATAAGTTAAAAGGGACTGAGTGACAAGGTGGAGGAGTCAGTATTTTAAAAACCTCCAAGGATAGGGATAGTGAAGTTGAATACCTATGGTGCCTCTAAAGGTAATCCGGGATTGGTTGGGCCTGAAGGTTTATTATGGGATGATAAGGATGGTTTTTTTGGGTAGTTTTGCTAAGAGCTTACACTCTGTTTGGTATCAAATCCAAATTGGATTTGAATTCAATTCATTAAAAATTTAGAATTTGAATTCCTTATGAAATCAATTCCTATGTTTGGTATAATTTTTAATAATGAGGAATTGAATTCAATTCTAATGTTTGGTATAAATCAAATTATCAATTGAATTGTCAAAATTACCTAGTTGTCCTTTCTTGCCTTTTTGGCTTTTTCCTTAAAAACGTCTATTTCCAAAAACAAAACTCTACCAAATCCTCAAATTCTGTGGTGTAAATGGGATGTGAATACAATCATGCCCACCTAGAGAATTGATTAGATGCCAACAATTAAGATTAGGCATTAATTAATTAAGAACTTTTAAAATGGGGCATTAAAACGTCATTTACTGGACACTAGCTAGTAGAAAAGAGAAGTCAACCGTTTTCACTTCTGGGGATGAATAAAGGGTGGCTTGAAAAACTAACACTGACTAGTAATTTCCTGATGTGAATTGAATGCAGAAAAATCTCAGAGTTATACGAATGCGTAGTCAATTTCCAAAACAAGGGAGAAATAGAAACCTTAATATCAACAAAAAGAGTGCATAAACAAGAATCATACAAAAAAAAAAATTCATGCTGTACTACACACGCTAACTGGAAATTGAACCCACAAGGTTTCTTTTTCCTTAAAAGCATGCAAAGATAGTAATGACATGTAGTAACTTGTAGGCAGCAGACTTGCTTCAAAACTTGTCCAGTGTAAACAACATTACAAAATCTCAAGTAGAGTAGAGCAATCACAAACAAAGAATTCTGGAGTCACAAATAGAGGAAGGAGACAAATATATATAACAAATAAATGTCTCATTTTTCGCTTTAGCCACTCGCTTCGCAATTCTTCAGGACACGCAAAGAAGGTCCCAATCAGATTTGGATGGACAACAAGCCAATCAACAGCATCACAAAGCGCCATTCCCTTTAATCCGAGCCTCCCCATTGCTTCAAACATCTCTTCTTCCGTCCATACACGCCTATTAGTGGTCAAAATGGCATTTGCAACTTGCTTCATCACACTACTCACTTCCTTAATCTCTTCGCTAAGTTCATCATTTAATCTTGGCTTTTTCTTTGAACTACTTGAAGAAGATTTTGATGCAGAAGTTGCTAAAGATGTAGGACCATTGCTTTGTGTTGGATTACTCTCATCATTAGCAGCAAAAATCTCCAAGAAAACCTCATTATTGGCTTGCATCTCATCAATTTCTTCTATGCTCATACTTCTTTTCTCCCTCTCCCATTGTTTAACTTTTTCTTTGGCAGTACCACATCCTCCACCAGTTGCTCTATCTTTTTCATAAATGTCTCTAAGGAGCTCCAAGTGATCAAGTGATTTACCACGAACAATTCTGAATTTAGGTTTAGCCTAGCAAATGGCAAATACCCAAGTCAGCTCTAACAAAAAATATTAAATCTACAAACATATTAGATACAAAAAGTTGTAAGTAGACAACAAGTGGAGAAGGGGTAGGAGCTACAGGCCTTGCTGTCCTAATAAACAAAAAGCAAGAAATCCTGTTGGTCGTAAACTGTACATGAACTAATTTGCAGCAATACATAAGCAAGAAGAGTCAAGTTGTAAGTTGTCCAGTTACTGAAATTACTTACTTGAATCAAAGTGTTCCATACTTCAGATGAAGCTTCAAACCGTTTTGTATTGTCATTCCATCCGAAACCGCTTTTGTTGTAGAGAAGGTCGACAGCCAATGCCATTTGTTCTTTCAATGTCTTCAAGCGATTAGTT